>CAUZXS010002137.1:0-45345 GCA_963585895.1 Sepioteuthis lessoniana
ACTCATACAGCCTGCAGGTTGCAAAGTTGGGGAGCGATCTTTCTTAATTACGATTTTAAAATTTAGTTCTTACCATTGCAAAAACTCGGTCATGCAGACAGACTATCTAGGCTCATTCCTAAGATTCGAGAGTCCCTAGAGGATACGGTAATTGCATTCCCATGTATTGAAAGTATCATGAGTACCGTACTATGCAATACAGTAGGGGAGCTTCCGGTCACTTGGAAGGAAAGCAGAAAGCAGGCTACAAAGGATGTGTTCATAACACAAATAAAGGAAAGAATCGCGAATAAAGACGAACAAGTTACTAACACGTACACATTATGTTATGAAATATTGCTGTATCGTGATCGAGTAGTCATTCCAGCCTCTCTCCAAAGACGGATACTAAAAGATTTTCACATCGTACACCCGGGGATAACAAGGACAAAAAGTCTAATGAGGTCCTACGTTTTCTGGAAGAACCTTGATAAGGACATTGAAAATATGGTTAGCTCTTGTACGGGCTGTGCCCCGGCTGGAAAGTCCCCACCAATTAAATTTAGTCCTTGGCTGAAAACGAACCTTCCCTGGACACGAATTCACGTGGATTTTACGGGACTTTTGGACGGATGCTACTATTTAATTGTAGTAGATAGTTATTCAAAATGGCTAGAAGTATTCAACCTTACCACCCTAGATCTAATGAATTGGCAGAGAGATTCGTTGACACATTAAAGTGAACCCTAAAAAAAGCCTAGGGCACACCAACAGACAAAGCCCTTCAACAATTTTTACAAGTGTATAGGGTTACACATAACGCAAACACACTGGCAGAACTACCCCTCCCCGCACAGATAATGTTCGCACGCAAAGTAAGATCAGTGTTTGAAAAACTATTGCTCAGACAAATCAAACACAGTAGAAAGCAAACAGTGTCAAAATACTATATTACAGGAGAAAAAATATATTTTAAAATCTTTAAAGCTAATAAGATGTTCTGGGAATTGGGCACCATTAAAAAGAGGATTGGCAATATGGTATATATCATCGATGGACCAAAATTCTCGCACAAAGAAACATCTGAACGTGTTGAGGAAGCGATGGTCAGATTACATTAATTGTGATTCACTAGAATGAGAGGAGACCATGAACGTAATTTTTGATACTTTTGATCTACCATCTCCACAGCCAGCCCCCGAAAGACGTCAGTCTTATAGAAAAAGAAAAAAGACTGAATTAATCAATATTAATCCAAAAAGGAGAAAATATTGAGACTCCTTCAGAGTTTAGGCTTGGGGGAGGGGTGTTGTAGGTGACTCATTTATGCCTGTTTTCATGTACATTGAACCAAGGAGACCTCCTCAGAGACTTTTAGATACATTTGTGTGGCACTCATATCTCCATGTTGAGTTATTAATTTATTGACCCTTAATAATCGGTCATAACAACATTGAAACTGATATTTATTTTGCATGCAACTTTACATTCAGACAAATATTTGAATTGCTTATGTATTCTTGTTTGACCCTCTTCATCTTTCTATTATCATTTTAATCTTTCTATGATATTCACCAGCAAAATTTTTCAGGAATATTTTTTTCAACTTAACTGCTTATATTTCAAAAAGTTATTGGTGGATTTTGATAATTTAAAAACCTAAAATTTCATGTTGATATATCTTATGAAAATTTTTATGAGTATTGATAAATTATGCATAAAATGCTAATATAACTTTTTTCCATCTATTTGTGTTTACTTTTAGGCACAAGCCATTGTGGTTGGGTTTTTAGCTTCATTGGCTGCTATGGTGATGGGTTGGATTCCAGAGGGTAAATTCAATCTTTATCATGCTCTTCTTTTGTGTGCTAGCAGTATGCTCACTGCATCTGTGGCAAGTTTTATTTTAGGTAAGAAAAATTTTATCTCTTATTCTTAATCTTTTTCTTTTCCTTGGCCTAGTCGTCAGGGGTGGGGGTTCATTCCATGTCAAAACACCAGCAAAAAGTTGAAATCTGCACCCACAGATACTGAATTACTTTAAATTTGGCATGAATTAGGGAAGTGTACCAAATTCCATCCTGATTTGTGTGTGTGGGGGTATTTTTCTATTTTGCCTCTAAGTTAAGGCTGCACTCAGTATTTTTTAAAAATTAAAAAAAAAATACTTCCATACATTTAATATTTCTGAAATTTGGTATGTAGGGCAAATAAGGACCGCAAAATCCATATATTCAACTATTTCATATCTATACCTAATAGAAAATTTTATTTTACTCACCCAAATGCATGACTCCAAAATCAACAACTTTTCACCTATGTAGCTTATGATCAGTCTGTAGAAAATACGTTCTCTTCAATTTTCATAATATTATTTTCTAACATCTACTATGCCTGCTCAAGTTCACCAAAGAATTTTGTGAAGGGTTCAAGTCTACTTTAGAAAATATGGCTCTGCAATTTTTGAGTTTCTTTCCTATGTATGTGCAGGATTTCTGTGAAAGATTATGATTAAAGACAATCATCCTAATGCTCCATGACCTCCCACATGTTGATATTGTACTAAGCGACTTCTTGAATTATTCAATAAGATTGTTTTTATTAATTAAAAAATAATTTGAATATATTTTACAGATATTGCTTTTTGTACAGATAGAGTGTCTTTAAGAAGTGATAAACATTGCATCATGCATGATAATCAACAGTGCATAGAATATTTATAGATAGCATTGTAGATAACATGTTTGTGTTTTTTTCAATTTTATTTTGTTAAATTATTTTCATGAAATGAGAACATTTGATTCTTTTCATTCTCAAAAAAGTGATAATAAAAATGAATGCGAATCTTTAAAACATAGAATATTTGTAGTTAGCACTAAGCATATTTATATTGTTGAAGGAAATTCTTTCACCACTTTTTTAAAATTCTTTTTTATATTTTTTTCATAAAACAAAAACATCTGATTTTTTTTTATTCAGGAAAAAGTGATAATAAAAAGGAATATACAAAGAGTCTTTAAAACATTACATTCTAAACTACACTGTGCACTAAATTTTATTGTGTATATAGACTAAATTGTTTAAACATGGCCTATAGTTGGGTAATCAACAGTGCATAGAATATTAGTTGATGGCACTAAATATTTATGAAGTTACCATCACAAGCAGAACATGTTGACTATGAATGGCTTGAAAAGAGATGTAATCCTTTTAAAAATCATAAAAAGCAAATCAAAGGCAGTTTGAAACCAATTTCAAATATGAGAAATGTGCTCAATTAAAAAAATATTCTTGGTTTTTTGTCTTAAATTATAACAACCAACATATGAAAAGTTCGCAAATTTATCCAAATGTTAATCACTATAAAGCCCAAGAAATTATCAAGCGGTAACTGTAAGGCCTGGCAAAGGGGGAGATAAAAGTATAAAAATAAAGGATAAAAAAAGGGGGAAAAGAAGCTTACTTTTGCTACCTGAAAGAAAAGTGTGTCTATATTTCTTAAAAACAACTAGTTCTCACAAAATAATTTATTTCAAGAATAAACTTTACAAAATCTGGCTTTGCATATTTTTCCTTATGCTTGTTAAAAACATTGAATAAGGTAACATTCAAGTAATGACAATATTATAATCAAAAGAAAAGGAGAAAGGTATAAAGAAATATGACTGACTTGCTTGAAGCCATACCATCAACCGCCTACTGTCAGTTTAATTTTTTTTTGGTATTTTATGTCAAAGTTCCTTTAGAAGCTAATTCTTAGGGTTTATTCTTCTTCTCTGTATCTCCTTCTTGTGTAGAATTAACCTGGACAACTGTGTTCTTCTATTTTCCTGTAAAGAAAAGTGGCTTAGCCTATAATGACTAAATAGGCCTATTTTGCTCAAACTACTTTGCATAAGAAAAAAACTGCCTGAAGTCGAAGGCGAATAAACAAGACCTCCCAAAGCAAAAGGAGCAAGCCAAGCAGAGCCTTCTGCTTGTGCTGAAAAAAACCAAAAGAAGAAGGAGAACCCTTGTGGATCTCACTTGAATAACTATAAGGGCGAGGGATCACGGTAAAACTTCAAAACAGCTGATCAGATTCCAGCAGATATTAACTGCCGAATTTACAATTTTCAAAACAAAAGCTAAGTTGGTACTCATCCCAGGCAAGAAACTCAGCCCTAATTGTCAAATACAAATTTGCAAACTTCTTCCTGATGGTGAGGAACAAAGACGAGTATTGGATAAGGAAATAAAAGAGCTTGAAGCAGGTACTTCTGCAGAATCAGAAAAGAGTTGTAATAATTAAGAACCAAGACATGTATCAGATGAGAAAATGAAAGAGCTTGATACATTACTTCTGCAGAGACAGAGACGAGAAATATCAATGAATGTTTCTCTGTGATTGAAATTCTCAACTGAAAACAAATGGGCTTCATTACTTTGGAAAAGCTTGTTTAGGTAAGAGAAAAATTTTTTCTGCTATGCAATGTATAAATACCAAAGTAGACAGCTCATTAAACATTGACTCTGAGCTGTTGAATGATGAGGCTTTGAAATTCAAAAATGAGATTTTAGATAAAGTAAGTGCTTTGATAAAATGATAGAGCTTCTTGTAGCAAAAGTGAAGACAGTGGAATCAACTAAAATGAAAATATATATCTTGACACTTGCTTCTACCGACTAGTTTCACAAAAAAAGTTATGGATGTCTTTGGTATTTCAGAATGCATTGTATGCAAGGCTTGCAAATTGTGTTTGGAAAGAGGTATTTTAGCTGTGCCAGAACCAAAAAGGGGCAAGTCTTTACCTGCTGATATTGCACAGCTAGTGGAAGCATTTTACAAAGATGATGAATATACTCAACTGATGCCAGGCAGGAAAGACTACATTAGTATTAAACGTAATATTCATCAGCAGAAAAGACGCATTTTA
Organism: Sepioteuthis lessoniana; assembly: GCA_963585895.1. Classification (NCBI taxonomy): domain Eukaryota; kingdom Metazoa; phylum Mollusca; class Cephalopoda; order Myopsida; family Loliginidae; genus Sepioteuthis; species Sepioteuthis lessoniana. The sequence goes on from CAUZXS010002137.1 coordinate 4,896, forward strand.
AGTGACCTAAATGAGCTCTTTAGAGCATTCAAGGTTTGCCCAAGGTTTCATTGGTATTGCTTAATTTTTTCTTTTTGTTAGAAATCATTTGCCGATAAAACTCATCAATAAGTTTGCTGTAAGTTATCATGATTTTTGTTATATAAAATTTGCCATCATAAGGAGTTATCATCACCTTATGAAAGGATATTTACAAAAATTGCTATATTTATATTCTAGATTCTGCCAATAATTCATAAATGGGATAGAATTTTTTGAATATGATAAATACTTGCATCTGTCTTAAATTTTTTATGCCTCAACCCTTTTGCTTGCTGATAAAATGACAAAAATGTCACTCTGCCTGTTTGTTGTCACTTTGCTTGCAAAAGGATTAATTTTGGAAAGACCCCAAGCTAAATGTTAAAGAAAAGTTAATTTTTTCTTTTTGGTATTGGATTATTTAGAAGTAAACAAAAATATTTTGTACTGTTGTAAATTGATAAATTAAGAATTAGATCATTGAAATTTTATATTTTGATGAAGAATTTTGCAAGAAAACATCATGAAGGTAAATGAATTGTAAGAAGTACTTTGACCTTCAGAAAGGAACTTTATGTGCCTAAGCTATAATTACTGTTTCATATGTTACAAATATACTTCATGACATGGAGACATATTTTTTGTGTGTAAAATGCAAATAGCAATTAACATTCTTATTTTTACCTTATAGAATAAATTATGAATATTTTTGTAGTGAAATTGAAAGGCAGAACCAGCAGACCGCTGCCTCCAATGAGCTACGGGGTTTGTCATTCAAAGAGACAATGAGTGGCATGCTGTATATGCAGGCAGAACAGCCAACATTGCATGAATCTAACAACCGTCCGCAGCTGGATAAAAAACAGGTGGTGAGCCAGACAAACGAGAGAAATAAAATATGACAACGAAGCTGTGTGGAATGAATTCCTTTCATAGAAAGAAGGAAGAAGTGATAAGCGAAATGGTCTACCTCAAAGTTCAAAATGAGCGCGAATGTGTCTTGCATGTGGAGTGCCAGAAGTATAGAAAAAACAGAAGCATGAGCATCCTTGGGGGTGCAATTTGTAGGTCACGCGTCTCATCTCTGGTGGGACAGGGTTTGTGACATATGCAAATTTCAGCCTGCCAGAACTGGTATAAAAAGAGTAATCTTAGCATTGTTGTAGTTATTGCATTTGTTGCTTCACAGTAGGACTGAGCGAACCAGTGTATTGACGCAGCAAGTGAGAAAGACAGGACTGGTTGCAAGCAGTTAAAAGGTTTCAAGCTATATTGGCATTATTAACCATGGCATCCAGGCAATTCGACATTTGGCTTATTCCTGAGTTCAGCAGTGTGGCAACAGATATACCAATAATGGAATGGTTGGAAGAACTTTGCGAGATAACCAAAGTAGAGCGAGTTTTGCCATAACGATTGAAAGGCGTTGCCCGAGACACACATTGGCAGCTGTCAAAAAGCAACAAGATGACGTTGAGGAGATCAAGCATGCTCTTATAAAAGTCTACAGAACAGATTAATTTGTGGCTTTCGAACAATTTACCACGCACCACCTCTTTCCAGAAAAGACTGTAGATGAGTTCTAAACAGACTTGTTAGCACAGCTGGTTGGAGAAATGCCACCAGAATGTTGGATGAAGAGCATCTTCATCAAAGTCACGTCAGGGGACTCCCCTAATCATCAACCAGGATAGAAACCCTAACTTTCAGAGAGCTACTGGAAAGAGCTTGTGCCATATTAGTGGACACCAGAAACCAGCATCTGGCTACTGCAGTGCAACCTGAGCAGGCCTCGCATACACCAAACCTTCACAGAACAGAGTGATGTCACTTGTTTCAGATGTGGGGGCCTGAACCATCTGGCTAGAGACTGTATGCAGCACAGCTGCATTAGAAACTGGAGAGAAAGATCAGCCATGTGCTGTTATCTTTGCAACAAAATGGGTCACCTAATGAAAAACTGTCTGGGAAAATGGAAACAGGGGCGAGATGTTATCCATTCAAATTATAAGAGGTGCTCCCCGTGATCGAAGCTGTGGTTAATGGCAAGAACCACATGGCACTGATGGACTCTAGATGTTCTCGGTCCCTTGTGACTGGATTAGTGTGCAACCCCTGGAGTTGGCAGGCATCAGATGTCCTGACCGTTGACGGTAAAATTCTCGACGGTAATGGCATCAGGACTATCATGCCGGCAGTAGATAATGTAAGCCCCATGAAAGCTAATGTGCTGGTTGTGGACAGTTCATTGTTGAGCTTCAACATGGTAATTAGCATGGACATTATTAAGATGTTGGGTAGAGTCCACATAAATCAGTCTAGTGATGCTATCTTCCCAAGAATGGAGCTGTGTGCCTGCACCGCGATCAGAATAGAGGAACCAGAGATCAGCGCCAAGTTCAATGAGTAGACTAGGACTTGGATAGCATTGTGGAAATAGTCAGGTAATCAGCCACCTGATGGACTTACTAACAAGGTGCCTGAGTATCCTATGTCTGCTCAAGTTTGACAAGAGTACTGTCATGAGCTGGAAACGTGGCTGAACAATGGATGGCTGTTTCCCTATCCTGAGGAGTAACTCAGTCCCCAAAAGGGCCTGATTCCATTAATGGCTGTCTTTTAACAGAATAAGTCTAAGGTGCTCCTGGTGTTAGACTTTCATGAATTGAATGGATACATCAATGCCTACATGGCACATGCCGATGTCTCCACAAAAGTTAAGAGAGTAGAGAAAGAAAGGGTCCAACATGTTGGTACTCAATCTTCGATGGGCATATTTACTGTGTGTGCACAAATCCTTGTGGCCGTACCAGACAGTTATGTTTGAAAGAAAGAGGTACTGCCTATTGTGCATGGGTTTTGGACTCAATGTAGCACTATCTATCATGTGGGCTATTGTTGAGGCTACACTCTCAAAAGATGATGTTCTCTGGCAGGCAACTTCAGCATACATTGACGATGTCTTTATCAACTAAGATATAGCTTCCGCAACCAGGGTGAGGCAACATTTGGCTCACTTTGGACTGGCAAGCAAAGAACTGGAGCAGCTGCAGAACGGTACTCAAGTACTTGGCTTAACAGTTTGGGAAAAGGGCAACATGCTGATATGGGAACAAGTGAATGAGGTCCTGAGTATGTCACGTGTCCTTACCCAATGCAGCGTGTTCTTATTTTGTGGAAAGCTAGTCAGGCACTTCCCAGTGGTTAAATGGCTCAGGGTGGCTGCATCATTCATTAAGAGGAGAGCGGCAGACATGAAAAAGGGTTGGGATGACAAAGTAACTGATGTTCCGTTAACAACAATGATAACAGAAGTCGTCACAAGAGTGCGCCAAGAAGACCCTGTGTGAAGAAAGTTGTGTGTTGATGGGTCCTAAGCTCGACATTTGGGTTGATGCAAGTTCCCTAGCCACTGGAATACCACTAGAGCATGATGGAGCTGCCGTGGAGGATGCAAGCTGGTTACGAAAGGAGAGGGACATGCAGCACTTGGTGGAGCTTGATGCTGTGCGAAAAGTTGTAAACATGGCACTGATGTGGAAAGTGACTATATTACATCTTCACACTGACTGTGTGTGTGCACAAATGGATCAAAGATATCCTTTCGGAGAAGGCTAGGGTGTGCACCAGGGTGACAAGTGAAATGCTAATCAAGTGGTGGCTTGATGCACTTGAAAGACTAGTCAAAGAGTATGGACTGTCTGTAGATGCAGTCCTGGTGAGGTCAGAACATAACTGAGCGGATAGTCTGATGAGTGTACCACAGTGATGGTTTGATCTCGTCAAGAAGGCTGTTGAGCAAGCACGACTTTGACTAGATAAGGTCCATCCATCACCGAAGCGGCCACCCAGGCCTAAGGCAAACATTGTACTTTGTCAGGCAGCTCAATCCCACGGTCTTTAAATCGTTGGTGAGGGCTGTGGTAAGAAATTGTGAGAAGTGCCAGTCAATTGACCCACCACCCATGCGTTGGACATTAGCAACACATGGTCTTGAGTAGGAATGGATGTAACCCACTACCAAGGCAAACACTGTCAGTTGCTCATTGACTGCAGGCTCACATGGTTTTTAATTTGGCGAGATGCAGCAAGCGTTATCAGCCACTTGGAAAGCCTGTTCTGCAAGTGTGGGGCACTGGCTGAAATGCTCGTTGACAATGACACAGCATTTTGCATCAAGGTGTTCAGGGACTTTCTAAGCAAATGGGGAGTCCGATTGCATTTCTGTTGTGCGCACGTCCCCTCCAATAATGGCATTGTGGAACAATGTCATTGTCTGACTGAAAGGTATCAATGCACTCCCTCCAGATAAGCCCAAACAGCAGCAAATGAGAAATGATGTAGGTAATCATGTTTGGATGAAGACTCCAAATGGATGGTGTATATCCCCTTATACACGTGGACATGTTACAGGTGTGATCAGTCCACTGAATGTCTTTATCGATAGAATGCCCTGTCATATAAGGGACCTGCGTCTCGTCATAGGCTTGAATATCTCGGAGAATGGGAGTGACAGCGAACTCTCAATCTGAAGTGCAACAAAGCACCCGGTGATCCCCTAAAAGTAAACAACGCATATGCAACGGATGACCTTTCTGGAGATGAGTCGTCCAAAGAGGAAGTACCATTTCCACGAAGGAGTGCTAGATGCAAGAGACCCATCCCAGGTTGTCATCTATGTGATCATCAGATCAAGGGGGTGGGGCGTATAGTAAAATTGACTGGCAGAACCCGCAAACTGCTGACTCCAATGAGTCAACTGGGGTTTGTCATTCAAAGAGACAATGATTAGCATGCTGTATATGCAGGCAGAACAGCCGATGTTTGCGTGAATCTAGCAACTGTCCCTGGCTGGATAAAAAACAGGTGGTGAGCCGGATGAATGAGAGAAATGAAATGTGACAATAAAGCTGTGTAGAATGAATTCCTTTCATAGCAACACCAAAAGGAAGAAAGAAAGAAGCAATAAGTGATGAGCGAAATGGTCTACCTCAATGTTACAAACAAGCACAAATGTATCTTGCGTGTGGAGTGCCAGAAGTATAGAAAAAAACAGAAGCATAAGCGTCCTTGGGGATGCAATCTGTAGGTCATATGTCTCATCTCTGGTGGGATGGGGTTTGTGATATATACAAATTTCAGCCAGCCAGAACTGGTATAAAAAGAGTAATCTCAGCATTGTTGTGGGTGTTGCTTCACAGTAGGACTGAGCAAACCAGTGTACTGATGCGGCAAGTGAGAAGGCAGGACCAGTCGCAAGCAGTTAAAATGTTTCAATTTTATTTTTTTTATATACCAAAGTATTTTCAGTCATTGGGATTTTGAGTTAATCTGTCAATTTTAGTTTTCAAGTACCATAGACTGCTGTGTATAATGTTCATGCATGTACACTGTGTGCCCCCCTATAATTAAGTAAAGTTGGTGACATTAGTCGAGGATGACCTGAAAGCTCCCTTTTCAATAACTATTACACCAAGGTGTAGGAGCGGGCGCTACTCCATTCCCTGGATTGCTCCACTTTACCCTTGATCCACACCTTATAATGCTTAGTGTTAAGCAAGGTGGCATCAAGTACCATTTTTTGAGTCTTTGGTATGATTCGACCTGGGATTGAACCTTGGTCCCCCTATATCATACCAAAAATTCATGAAAAAAGGCAGTTCTTTTGTACATTGTACAGTACTTTCCAACTGACATAAAAAGTCATGAGATATGAGAAAAAATGAGAAAAAATGATGAAAAAAAGATGAAAAAAGTGCTCAGTATACATGGTTGTTTACAATATATTTTAGAAACTGACTTAAGGCTAAGTTATGTTTAAAGTACCAGTTCCTGCTAGATTACTGAAATTAAGCAGTGATGAACCAACTCAGTACTTAGATGAGTAATCATTTAGAAGAGGAAGATGTACTAAATTCCTTTTATACTTAAGAACCCCTCTCTAGTTTGTATGTCTCTCAACAGACTAATATAATTTTTTTATTGTAGCACTGGCTGACTGAATTATATTGTGTTAATGACCTTGGAAAAAAATTAACTTTTGTAAAAAGCAAACTTACACCACATCCTGAATAAGCATTAGTTATTGTAAATAAGTAAATGTATTGCCAGGTCAGATAATATAAGAAATGTTATTAATTTATTTTTATTTCAAGCTTGTACTGTAAGAGAAACAAATAACTTTTTTCCTGTTTTATTCTGTAAGCAAGAAACAAAGTCCTATCATAAACACACTGCTGCATTAGGAAATTGGGAAAGTGGCTTAATCACATGGAAGTGATTCATATAAACATACCCCCCACATACACACCTTTGTTGGCTGTTGATTGGCATGTCTGGGCAGTCTGCTTTATTCTATTTATTTCCTCTTGTTATTTTGACTGCTGCTATTTTCTTGTCAAGCTGATGTCATTCCTTCTAAGAAAAAAGAACTAAAAACAATTATACAGCTTCTTTCATGGTTTTGTCTTTAAGAGATATAAAAATTTCACTTTAAAAAAAAGTAAGCTTTATATTTTATTTAGTTTCATAACCCTATGACACTAATTTGGAAAAAAAAAAAACCAACTTTGAATTTAATGCTTTGAATACATTATGGACTAAAGAACTATTTTAAGCAATATCTTGTATGATACTTTTAGAAGGTAATAAATATCATTAATTTTTTCTTAAGTGAAAATACTTGACTGCAATAATATTCATAGTTAAATCTGGGCTAAACATTTTTTCATTTTCTGGTAAGATTCCAGAGTCATGCCAGGGTTACTGTCGGAGCCGATATGATGCAGAAATAACCCAAAATCGGCAATGAAGACAGTGCATCACTGAAGACCTCCCTGATGCATCTAAGATGTATGATTGAAATGTGAGAATGAATGAAAAAAAAATTCTTAGCATTTTAGATAATATTGGTGAATTTTTTGTTAATTTAAACAAAGAACAAAAGGAAATGTATTCCTGTTTCTTGCTGAAAAAAATGCTTTCCTTATTGTAATTACTGTATAGTTGAATACAATTTTGAATTAAATGCAAGATCTGTATCATGTGGAAGTTATGGAAAGAGAAGATGAATCTCTTACAAAGTTGTACTTATATGACTAGGACAAAATTCATGCCAACTTCATAAACTTGAAAGAAAAGAAAATACAAGTAATAAAAGTTTTTTGAACTTGTGCAAAATAATTTTGTTGCATTCTTTTTTGACTTTTTTTTTTATGTAGATGGTCTCACCACAACAGAAGGAGCAAGCATCTCTTACTTGAGATTAGTAATAAACCCCGATGGTCTTTCTAGGTTATTGCTCAATGCACTAATCCACTTAACTGTACGTCTTGAGCCTTTTACGAACAGCCTTTCTATTCATAATACCATTATATTTGACAAACGGTCACAATTAGTAAATATGATATTCTTGAAAACTATATGCTTCTATTTTTCTCTTATTTTTTTGTAGGTTCTGTGATGGTACTTGTGATACTCTTGTCCCGGAAGTGTAATATCAATCCAGATAATGTGGCAACACCAATAGCAGCCAGTTTGGGTGATTTGACAACTCTCTCTTTATTAGCTGGCATCAGTCATCTTCTATTTCATTCTATTGGTGAGTTATTAACTGATTAACTTAAGCAGTGAAAGTATCTCTAAGAAGAAACAAGTTCCTGGCTAATATCAAAAGAATACTTTACTTTTTTGGCAAATTAATATCTTGGTTGTTACTCTTGTTAAATTGGTTTGCTGAATTTGTGGAAATTCTATAGTTTAATTAGTATATTCAAATAATATATACTATTTAATTTTTTATATATATTTATCCAATCCCTCTGCATGACACAAGGTCACTTTTTATGCAAAGTTTTCTTCTCCTAGACTAGTTACCATACCAAGAGTAAAGAGCTCAGTCTGCTCTACTTGTAATTCAAAAACAAGGGTCTTTCTATCTTAACTGTCAAATGCTTGACTGTTAACACCTCCCCAGGCAAATGACTTTTGGACTGCTGATCAAATTTGTGTGTGTCTTAAGTAGTGCCTGCTACAATCTCAAGCCTGCTTGTGATTGGCTGAAACAGTCTTATTCAAATTAAACCAATCTACAATTTGTTATGAGAAGGTCTCAGGTTCAATTCCTGATAGGTCAAAAAAATGTGCGGTCATTTGCATGTGTGATAATTTCTATTACAGTACTGTTTACTAGATAGAGAATAGTTAGATTCATTCCTTTTCCAAGAGTATTATTGCTATGTAAAATGCAGACAGCCTTGTCCAGGATTTAAACTTAGTTTGCTGGGTGTATTTCCTATGACATTAACCATTGCATCACAAGTATCATTAATATATATATATACACACACACAATTCAAAAAATAAATTGAATAAATTAAACGTTAACTAAAAAAGTGAAAATAATACATACTAAACAATATTTTTTGTAGAAGTCTTTTTGTGCTGTGACTTTTTTCAATATTGGATTGCATAAATTTCTCATAGTTACAATTATACAATTTTTTTTGCTGTATTATGATCCAAGTGAGATATGAAATCAGCTAAAAATTAAAAGATAAAAAAAAATACTATTAAAAATTAATAATGTCATTTGCAATTAGTTATGAGATGAACCTATTGGGTTCCCATAATAATAGTTGTCCATATTGATGTTGATGCTTCTATTTAAGGAGTAACTGATTCTAATTAACATTCCATAGTGATTTCCATTATATCTGGAATTTAGATGATCAAAAAATGGTGTTCAGCACTAATGTAGACCCCACAAAAATATTATTTAGATTCAGATAGGATTGAAAATTCCTTTATTCTCTATGAGGATTTTAAGTGTATTGCTCTAATGAAATCTTGATATGATGAGCTATTTCTGTTAGATCATGAAACTGAATGGAAGATAAATATGATGTGAAAACCAAATTTATTCTAATGTTTCACCTATGGGTTTCATTAGATAATGATTTGGATGAAGATTACATTTTAGAAAGAAAATTCTGAGGACTGTTTAAAGTGTTTTAGTGTTCCCCAGTATTTCTAAAATTTGAAATTTTTCTAAGTCATTACCATTGAAGGTAAAAAATTTGAATAAATTTGGTTTCCACATCATATTATTCTCTTATTTATATATATATATATATATATATATATATAACTACATATAAACATGAGAATTTTAGTAATATATATGTTGTGTTGTGAAATATGTAAGGTTGACACACATAAGAGGTATTTTATTCTGGAAATAATACCATTCCTGGTTGAGTATGTTGACTAATGTAAATAACCGTTAGTCATAAGTTCTCTCTCTTGTGGGGGTGTTCCAGCTACTCCATAATGTCCCCCTTTTTTGAATTGGCTACTTCCTCTGGAAGTTGTACTTTTTCTTTTTCGCATTAACCCCCTAGTACCTGAAACTGTCCTCTTCTATTGAACTTTTCTTCTCTGGGGCTGCTGAAGGCACTAGTATGTTGAATAAGTTAGAGATAACCTTCATTGGTTCCTCCTTCTAGTTATTCATATACTCCAAGTACCTTTTCCTCATCTGTTTGTGATGTCTTGTAATGTTTTTTTTTTGGTCTTTAATTATATACATTAATCTCCCAATATATTTATCAATGACTCCAGCCTTCCAAATTTCTTTCCTATTTCTGTACTTTTGAAAAAAAAATGTTTTCCCCTGGTATGAAGGATTTTACGTCTGTTTTTTTCCTTTATTGTTTTTTTTTTATTTTCCTTTAGCAACAGTTTATTAAGCATAGATCTTATTTTTCTCATGAATATTAACTCAGCTGGCGGCAATCCTGAATTAGTACTTGAGTTCAGTGTCACACGTTATACCCTTAAAAATTGTAGGATATTGTCAATGCATTCATTTCTGTTTGACATTTTTAATGCTTGCTTGAAAGTGTCTACAAAGCTTTCTGTCTGTCCATTAGATTGTGGGTGATATAGTGCTGTAGTGATGTATACAATTGAAAAGGCTTTACAAAAGTCTTTGAACTCTGTTGTCGTGAATTGTGTGCCATTGTCCGACATGATCATATGTGGGATATTAAATCTGGTCAAAAGTTCATGCAAAAATTTTATTATACCACCATGCGTAGGGTTTTTACATTTTATCAGCTCTAGCCATTTTGAGAATCTCTCAACCACCATTAAATAATATTGTTCCTTCCTTGGATTTGCAAAATTTATGTGTAGCCTTGACCAAGTTCCGTCTGTTTTTGGCCAAGGGGTAAATTTCACTTGTGGTGCCTTTGCTGTCATCGCACAACAACAGCAGGATTCTATTTTTTGTCTATATTCAGCCAAAAAACATATCTTCTCATTAAAGCTTTCATCTTCAATATACCGGAGTGGCCATTAATATTCTTTTTTGCAGTGCTCCTGGTATCACCACTTGTGCCTCAAAATTCAATCTCAGGTGGAAAAAATCCTTTCACCATTAATCTTTTTGTACTGTTAGTTGATAATTTGTTTTTTTATTTCTTTGTGATATATTTATTTATTTTTGCTTTGTTCTTGATCTCATTGATTGTCATAGGTAATTCCTGTATGGTGTTGCAAAGCATGCTTTTTATTTCTATTTCTATCACAATTTCCTTTAACGGTTCTCATAGTTTGAGGATTAACCTGTATAACCCATCCACATGCCCTAACCTGTTTGATGGGAGGAACTCTGTCTTAAAATTATAATTTAACAGTATTGTTCTCCGTCTCTGAAGTTGATTTGCAATGTGTGTTGGAATCCCTTTTTTTGAAACCAAAAATTGACAGTAACAGTCAGTGGTCTGTTTGAAGCAGAAAACTTCTATGAATGAATCTGTGGAACTTTTTACTGCAAAAAATATCTCTAAAGCCTTTTTATCAATTTGGCTGTACCCTTTTTTAGCTGGCAATAGGGTTCTTGATGCATGTGCACTTACTTTTACTTGGCCATTGCTTTCTTTGTGTGATATTACAGCTCCTAAACCCAAATTGCAAGTGTCACTTGCAACAGTAATATCCTTCTTTGGATTGTAATGTGTCAGACTCAAGTTTGATGTTAATATTTTTTCATTTCCTTAAAGCACTCTGACATTCAGTACACAGTTTCATTTCAAATCTTTTTACAATAATTTGTTTTGAGGAGATTTTAATATGTGCATATTTGGAATAAAATTACTGTAGTAATTTGCTAGCCCCAAGAACGCTTGTAGAGTTGACACATTTGTTGAAGAAGGCATGTTCTTTATAGCACTTGATCTTGATGGGTCTGGCTTTCTGCCTTTCACATCTATAACCTGTCTCAAATACTTAATTTTAGATTAAAAAAAAAACATTCATATTTATCCAAACTAAGTTTCAAGCCATATTGTTTCTTTTTTTCAAAAACTTCTTTAACATGTTTGGCATGTTGTTTTCAGCTTTCATTCTTAATTAAGATGTCATCAAGGTAGGCTATTGCAAAATCTATATAATTCAATAACATATCCCTGATTTGCTGAAAAATCCTTGGTACAATCTTTATCTCAAATGGCAGTATATTGAATCTATACACACCATTTGCATATTTAAGTTAAATACTTTGCGCATTCTTTGTTGATAGGAATCTGGAGGTATGCTTCAGATAAATACTGTTTTGCCTCTACTTAATTTTGTGAATATGTCTTCAGGACTTGGCAGAGGGTAATTGTATGTTTCCAAATAATCGTTCAGTATTGTAGAAAAATCTGCTCAGGCCCTAATTTTATTATTTATTATATTTTTCTAAGTGGTCTTATTCTTTGCTGCAAAATTCTTTTCAGCCTAAAAATTGGCATCACTTTCTCTTTAATTCTGAATATTGCTTTAGCTTTTGTGCACCTTCCAAGACCATTAGAAAAAATTTTAGGAAATTTTATCATCAATTCTTTTTTTTAATTTTTTCATGCTGTTTGAATTAATGCTGACACTATAGTGATATGAATTAATTGGTTAGTTCATAAGGTCAGATGACTTCATCCTGTACAGGTTCTGGATTCAATTCATAACGAATCCTTTTAATTTTATAGTTCTTCGCGTAAATATTATATTTATATAACATTCTTGAAACCATTTAACTGCTTGCTATCAGTCCTGTCTCTCTCTTTCTCTCTTACTTGAAACCTTTTAACTGCTTGCTACCGTCCCTGTCTCTCTCTTTCTTTCTCTTTTACTTGCTGCATCAATACACTGGTTCGCACAATCCTACTTTGAACCTACAAATACAACAACAACAATGCCGAGATTACTCCTTTTATACCAGTTCTGGCTGGCTGAAATTTGCATATGTCACAAACCCTGTTCCACCAGAGTCGAGACATGTGACCTACAAATTGCACTCTCACTGACGCTCATGCTTCCATTTTTTTCTATACTTCCATTACTTTTTATTGTACTTCCATACTTTCATAAGATTTCTTTTCATTTTTATTTCTGATTTTTCCATTTAAGTTAAGAAAACTGTATTTTTCATTTTATTTTTTGGCTTTCTGCAATGCATATGCTTATGAACTTTTTGACCACAATTAAAGTATTCTTTCCTTCTAAATGGACATTCCTTGTAATAATGAATCTGTCTATAATCATAACAAGGATTTATTTTATGGGCAAAATTTTCCTTATGTTGTTTTTGTTTAACTGCATTTATTTTTGACACATCTTATTCTTCAGTTCTTGCCGTGTTGTGTCAAAGATTTTCTATTTGTTCACATTCTTCAACCATTTGCAGACTGATTTTTGGATTTTGCTCTAATTTAAACAAAATTCTAGTTCTAATTTTGCTATCTTCTGGAGCCATCAGTCCTTGTGCAAAAATCAAGCATTTAAACTTATCAGGAGTAAATTCGTTTTGTTTAAAGTTTTCACACTTTCTATTGAAAATCCCAGCAAATGTTGAGTAATCCTCCCCTCATTTTTTTTGCAATGTTTTGTGTTGAATAGAGAACTTTTCTTCTCCCAAATTCTTTTCAGAATTAAGACAGTCTCCTCAAATGATATTTCTCCAAGGTTTCTTAGAAGTATATAGCTCGCATACTTTTTGTATTCTCCTGCACCAAATTTCCCAAGCAACAGATATATTTTCTTTTCAACCGACCATGTAGTGCAATCTTTTTGAAAAACCTCTTCATAACAGTGAAAATATACTGCAAAAGTTATCTCCTCCTTAGGATTGTACTTAAATTTCCTGATTGAATTTATTACCAAGTCCTGTGAAAAAGAATTTGCATTGCTTTGCTCATTTTTCAACACTTACAATTTGAACATTTTTTCAAACTGTTTGTTTTGTTTTTCATAGCGATGATTGGACCAAGGGTCCAGTCATTACTGCTATTCTGAACGCTCATTCTAGATTTTCATGACTTCCACCATTGCTTCTTTTAAATCCCCATGTTTCTTTGTAGAGACAAAATTCCACTGACTCAACAATTTTCAACCGTGTTAATTTTTTTTTTTTTTTTTTTTTTTTTAGCAAACAAGAATTTCTGACCAATTAAAATAATTCTTGTTTTTTACAAGTCAGTCTGTTATGCAGACTTGGAATTTATGTGAGTTTGAGTAGTCCCAAATGTTGGTATTTCGCTGAAAATTTTCTAATATTGGAATCCTTCATAGTTAGATGTTGGTATCATGCTTAACATTTGAAACTTTTATCATCAGATATTGTGTTGTCAAATATGTAAGGTTGACATACATGTTGAAATAAGAGGTATTTTATTCCAGAGAGAATACAGTACACAGTTGAGTATGCTGACTAATGTAATTGTTAGTCATAAGTTGCACACTCAATCTAGAGCAAGCACTGTTTTAAATAGTCTTTAGACTAGTCTGTCTTGTGGGAGTGTTCCTACTACTCCACAACAATATAGATGAACTATGTAAAAAAGAAAATGCATTTTTATTTTCTATAAAATACTTTTAGCATTGAATAACTTATATTTCATAGTCTTTGCTTGATAATCTTCAAATTTTTCTTTATCATTTTCACAGAGACACAAAATTTTTAAGTATATGTCTTTTGGCTTCTCTTGTAAAATATAAGTTAAAGTATTATTTTCATTATCTTTCGTTTTTATTTTAAGAAAGCTATACTCAAGTTGTTCTCTTTGTCTAAGATAAAGACAATTGACACCAAAAGAAAATTCATAATTTAAGACAGTTATTAAATGATGTTTTTTCTATTTCAGAAAAACAATTGTGGTTGAGTCCATCAATAATAATTTCATTTTTGTTAATAACACCACTTTGGATATGGGTCTCTTTGAAAAATAAGTATACCTCTGAAGTAATATATTCGGGATGGACACCAGTAATTTCTGCTATGGTCATCAGTAGGTAAGTTAACAAAAAAGAAGGATCCAAAGCCTTACACTAGTAAAATTTGTTTTCTTACATCATTATTAGATTTTAATCAAGTATAGAATTTTGTCATTAAAGATTAAACCAAAAGATTTTATGTAATTTTTTCACTGAAATCAATTTTGAATTTTAAAAAGTAATTTTTTTTCTTCTTCCTGTAAAGTCATTCTACTTCAGTATCACTTGGAGTGTTTGATAATTTTCTTTTAAAGTTTATATTTTGACTTCACTGAAACACTTTTCTTAGTGTTCATTACATATGAATATGTATTTGTGTTATTTGGAAAAAACTATATGGTTTATCAAATTGATGTGATGAAGAATTCTATTTGTTTTTTAGTGTTGGTGGTCTTATATTGGATTTTACAGTTGCTAATTATCATGGAATTGCTGTATTTCAGCCTGTAATCAATGGTAAAAATTCATTTTTTTTTCATATTGTACTGGTTAATAAGATGTCAAAAAACTGTTTCTTTCTTCTGTAATTTTTTGAATGCATTCATGATTTACCTACAAAACTAAAAACTTAGTTTTTTGTTTGGTGGGATAGCATTTCCACCATAATAATGTTTGACAATAGCTATCAAAATTCATTTGTTTACTAATTTTGTTGATCATGCTTTATACTTTTCGATATTATATCTGTACACTTGTCTACACAATGGTATTGCTCAAAGCTATACAAAATTTGCACACACACACACACACACACACTGATTTTCTTTGGCACATGTTTAAATAATCAGTTGCTAAGTGGATGTGTAGTGAAAATTGGGAAGAAAATCAGCACTCACCTCAGTGCAAACGTCAGCACATATGCTCTGCATGCAATATCCATTTCTTTGACTAGAAAAAAAAAACATGGCTACCCTGAGCGAGCTTTTATTGCAATTGGTCATGCATCTTCATGCCGGCAGTCACGTAAAACCACAGGCAGAAAAGGACATAAAAAGAATGAATGTGAGTCAGTGAAACCGGTAATTCTGTGCTTTGCTTTTGCAACAGTCGTTTACTTTGGACAAGAATTGATTAGAGGAGAAACAGAGTTCAGTTTAAAGAGACGCGACAATGATTTTATTTGGTGCAGGATGTATTTCATGAGAATTTATAAATAAATCTGAACTAGAATGCTGATTATTATCTTATGTAAGAATAAATATTTTTTGAATAACACTTAAGAAATAAACTTGGTTCTTATTACATACATTCAGTTTAGCCATAACAATTTTTTATAAAAAGTTAATTTTTGTCTAAACCAAAGTTACCTGCATATTATTATTTCTAGTGAAATATTATACAATCAAAATGGATATCATTTATTATCATATATGACTAAACTCTACAGCATTAAAACTCTGTGACATCAAGGCCTCCTATTATGATGCTAGTTGGAACAGCATGTATGCTTTATGGCTTTAAGTTATTTCCTTCTTGGATTCCTTCATAATAAAATAAATTATAGTCTTTTCTGCCTCCCATAAGAAAGTAAAGAGAAAGCGTAACTTTTACAAATATTGTTAGATATTTAATTTCTTTATTAATCAGTTCATACAAAATGTAAAGTTAAGTACATTGACTACTTTTACAATGGAATAACTTAATTCTTATACAGTTCATTATACTTTTGAATATTTTAAGATTTTTTTTCTTAAAATGAGCATTTTTTTTATTTCTCAGGTGTTGGTGGAAATTTAGTTGCTGTACAAGCTAGTCGTTTGTCAACAGGGCTACATAAAGTTAGCATACCAGGACGTCTACCAGCCAACATAGTTAATGGATGTTCAAATCCATTCAAAACTTTTTGTGGTTCAGGTACACAAATCTTTTGAAGTTTGTCTTACTGACTAACTTTGATTTATCTTTTTTTAAATATAATTATCAGGAAAAATATTTTATTCTTGCCCAAATCCCCAATTTTCATAATTTACTCAAATTTAAACCTTTTCAAAGAACATTTTGAAATGCTAGTAGGGAAAGTAGCTGTTATATTTATTACTTATTTATTTATTAGAAAATATAAAATTTCAAAACTGTAGATACATTACATATATTGTAAAAAATAAAGTTCAATGCTAATTGAGTTAACAGTACAGTTTTTTTTTACTGCAGATATTTTAATGTTCTCAAAAAAGTATGTGCAGATGACTAATAGTAAGTTAGCGACCATAGTCGAGGGTGACCCGAAGGCTCCCTTTTCGATAGCTACTACACCAAGGTGTAGGGGAGGGCGCTACTCCATTCCCTGGATTGCTCCACTTTACCCTTGAACCGTACCTTATAATGCTGAGTGTTAAGCAAGGTGGTATCAAGTTCCATTTTTAAAGTCTTTGGTATGACTCGACCTGGGATTGAACCCAGGTCTCCTGGGCCATTGGCGAACACTTTTCAGGTACATATAAATTGTCCTACTCATCCACTCTTACTCAGAGTTTGAAGATGATCACATTTTAGTTATTGTGTAGTTGTTTTTTGTAGTTTTTGATGTCGTTTTAAGACCAATTCATATGTGGAATCAGTTTGGGCAGAGAATTGCTTTTAGAGCTCTTCTTTCTCTTGCTTATACATTTGAAAAAAAAATTCTATTGACAGCTGAATTCTCATATCTGCTTCAGCATTTCATCTTAGGATTAAAATTATTCTATAAAAATTTGAAATATTCTAAAGATTAATTTTATATTCATTTTAAGTTTTTGATTATTTTTTCTCTTCATTCAATATGAAGAGAAAAAATAATCAAAAACTTAAAATATGAATACTTGTATGGATTTCCCTCTTTTCACTTTTGATGTATGTTATAGATGAAAATATGAAAAAATAGAATTTAGTATTAGTTATTATCAATTATCTAAAATTATTATTATTATTATTAATATTTTATTAGAATAGTTCAAAATATAAGAATTTTTATTGCAATTTTTATTGAACAACTAATTTTTTCTAACTGTGTTATCACCCTGGTTGACAGCTGATGAAGACAGGGTATTGCACATGCTTTCACATGTTGTATGATGAAAAACTACTAATTCTTACATACTAGTATACTGAACAAGGACTTTAAAAAATTCATTTAAAAGAAATGGAGGATTTACAATCCACAACAGTACAGTTATTGATGTCTCAAGCTGAACATGAGGAAAAATTGATATAAATTGATGGAACTTTTCAGAACACAAGATACAAAACCTATGGGATTTTTTCCCCCAGATGCTTTAGCTAATTCTTTTGGAGAATTCTACTACAATCCTGAAGAAGGAATTATGTTTGCTGCTTATTTTTACAGATATGACAATGTTTTTAGTAAAGAATGCACAGGGTGGATTGAAGAAAAAAAGATAACTCTCTTTAAAAAATCATGACCAAAGCTGGGCAAAGTTTCATTTGATGAAACAGTGCAAATTCTAATGAACATTTTTGGCAAAAAATTTTCCATTTAACATTCATTAGAAATTTTTAGATTTAATGAAAAATAAGGATGAAGATTTCTTTAGGTACGCCAGTGTACTAAATAGGGAATGTGAGAAATTTAAAGAATAAGATTTATCAACTAATTGATTGAAATATCTCATTTTTGTGCTAGGCTTAATTCAAGCAGAGATTCAGAGGTACAGGCTAACATTACAGGCTGAAGTAAATAAATGTAATGAGATTTATAAGTATGAGACATGATTTGGCAAAAATTGAGGAAAAAGAGATTGCACTTGCCGATTATGTTAAAACCAAGTTAGTTCAGAAAAAATAAACAGATTACCATACTAAGTCCATGCGATTCATGTACTGGGCTACATTTCAAAAGTGATTGTCCATTTAAAAGTAAGATTTGTTATTTCTGTGGAAAATCAAAATTCATAAGTCCACATTATAGAAGGAAGAAAAAAAGGTCCAATGTGACTGAATGTAGTGATATCCAAAAACTTGGTGATTCGTAAAGAAAAAATTCAACCATATTAAAATGAATAATAATGTTCATTGTCAACTTGACACCAGGAGTGATCTTTCAATCATGACTGCAAAAAATTGGTTAACCAAAATTAACACACACCTAAAAAGTCGCAAGAGGGGTATCTGTTTAAAAATTACAATTCAAAGGTGAAGTCATATGTAATGTTTTGTTTGGTAGAAAAACAGTAAAAGCAAAACTTACGTGTTGAATAATACGTCAGACTTGTTTGATATTGACTGAATGACATTGTTTGATGTATGGGACTTACCAATTGTTTTTTGTAACAAGGTAAATTCAACTCCCGCAACACAAACAGTAGACTTAAAAAATTAAAAAGTAGAATTGAAGAAAGAATTTCCAGATGTTTTTTGGAAGGTATAGGCAAGTGTATCAAAACAAAGGTTAAGTTGCAGATAAAAGAGAATGCAATGCTAGTTTTCGAACAGAAAAGAAGTGTACTGTATGTGGCAATGGATTTGATAAATAGACTGGAATGAATAGGTGTTATTTCTAAAGTACAATGTGCCGAATGGGCTGCACCTACAGTTTATATCAAAAAGACTAACAAGTATACATGCCCACATTTCTTGGCAGGTTTGAATGAATGTCTGAAAACTTATGAATATATGTTACCCAATGCTGAGGATAATTTTGCAAAGTTAAACTGTGGTAAAGTATTTTCAAAGCTAGACTTTCCAATGCACACCTACAAGTTATGGTCAATGAAGAAACTTATAGGAATTTATATAGTTTTAACTATCAACTTTTGGGGGGTAAAGTAGCAACAAGTGTATTCCAAAAAATAATGGATAATATATTGGCTGAACTGGATTTTGCTATGGCAAGTTTAGACGACATACTTGTGAAATATTTGTGCAGCTTCATCTTTCATGTGAAAGAAGTATTTAAAAAATTGACGAATTTTTTTCAAATTCAGTGTGGATAAATGCGAATTTCACTTGTCAAAAATTAAATGCTTTGGGCAAATTATCAATGCAAAAGATCAAAGATATTGCAGAATTACAAACGTTCTTGGACTTAGCAAATTATTACCAAGTTTATATAAATAATATGCATGATTTGTGTGCCCTGCTAAATTAACTATTGAAAAAAAGAAAAGATTGAATTGGACTGAAAAATCCCAAGAAGCTTTTCAAAGAATAAAAGACGTGCTGATGTTGGAACTATTCCTTACACATTTTAACCTAAGTAAAGTAAAAGTAAAGTTAGCGACCATAGTCGAAGGTGACCCGAAGGCTCCCTTTTCGATAGCTACTACACCAAGGTGTAGGGGAGGGCGCTACTCCATTCCCTGGATTGCTCCACTTTACCCTTGAACCGTACCTTATAATGCTGAGTGTTAAGCAAGGTGGTATCAAGTTCCATTTTTAAAGTCTTTGGTATGACTCGACCTGGGATTGAACCCAGGTCTCCCGGGCCATTGGCGAACACTCTAACCGCTGGGCCAATAATTTTCCTGAGTGATGCGAGCAAGGTCAGTATTGGTGTTGTGCTTTTACATAAAGACAAATTAGGAGGCATAAAGTCCATTGTGCTTGCAAGTGGAGGATTTATTACAGCTGAAAAATTTACAGTCAGATTTCAGTTTTTGGGTCTAAAAAAGGAATACTTGCCCATACAGCAAATAGATTGCAGTGCTTGGGTACTATTTTACTGAACTACGATTTTCAGATGGAATATGTACCTTCAAAAAGTTGGGCCGTGCTGAGGATCTTTCAAGGCTGATACCAAAATTCTGCAAGCTATTAGAAAACACGGTAATATCGGCTCTCATGGCAAAAAGTGAAATAAAAGTTGTGTTTGTTAACACTGAATGTGAATTACCAGTGACAGTGGAAGAAATAAAAGTAAAGTCAGAAACAGACAACTTTATAAAGAAAATCAAAAGCCAAGTGAGATTTAAAGTGAGGAATATGGCAGATCTGCCTGGATGCAATTATTACTCCATTTGTGACAGGATTTTAATGTATGCAGAATGTGTTGTTATCCCTTGCCTCTACAAAAGAGAATACTAAGTGAATTCCAATCGGGGCTTTGAAGGATGTCTCGAATGAAATCTCTCATGAGATTTTATGTGTTTTGGACGGGTATGGATAATGACTTAGAAAAGACTGAGAAACTGTAGCAGTTGTGCTCTGACGGCCATGTCATCCCAATAAAGTCAAACTTGTCGCTTAAAGGAGATACTGTCAGTCAGCAGTCATAAGGAAGTCGGATTTGGAGAGCGGCTAGCAAGTGCCCAGAGAGGGGTGCAGGCGGCCGCTGGCAGACAGCTTCCTATCAAAGAAGCGAAGACGTCAGGCCCGGAATATAGACTCATGACATGGTTAAAAGAGAGTCACGATACCAGTCCTCTGTCAGCCTGTGTCTGAGTCCTTCTTTTCTGTCTCTCTCATGCTTACAGCCGATTTTGAACCTTTCATGTAATAAAGAAGAGGGAATTATATTTTTATGAACAAAAGTGTTATGTTCCTTCATTCATCACAGTTATACAACTGTAGGGAATAAAACTCAAGAGGGAGGTTTTGTAAACTAGCCTATTGAACTTTTTCTGGGAGTAGTGGAATTGGTCCATTACTACTTGTTTTACTGGTGTTCAGAGCAGTACAATATCAACTCATACAAAGACCTTTACTTGACTGTCTATGTAATACCAGTTGTTAGCCCTGTGCTGTGAACTGCTAATTCTTATGTACTGAACATTCTAGTTTCCAATATAGAACAAAGGTAGATTTCCTTATGACTGTCTTTAATCTTAAAAGCAATTCATCAACTTAGTCTTTAGAACTTACATCTAAATATGTCAGACATAGCTGGTTGATAGTATTGATTTTACAACTTTGTGTCACAAAGCTTTATTTAATTTTAATAACACTGACAAGCAAATGCATTGAGATAGAATGAGTAATTTACTTACAGTTTTGTTTAGTCCTAAAATCAATTCATGTTAAAACTAAAACAAAGTCTTTTTCTTTGATTGGTTTAATCAAATTCTATAAGTCACTAATGTATTGACATACATTGGTTTAATGATAATACTTGAGATGTATATTGGTACAAAAAATCCTTTTCATCCTATCTTGCTGATATTGATCAGTATCAACTTTAGAACAACTACTATCGCATTTAAGAATTATTATATCTTAATATGTAATTATTGGGATGGAGACATTTTAAAACCTGGTATATTTTCTTTTCAGATGTGAGCTCTAGATCTTCTCGGGTGCTGTTGTTTTTGGTGATTCCTGGTCACCTTATATTCATGTATACCATTTCTTTTATGATGGCTGGGCACACCACTGTTACAGTTATTTTTGCCACTATTTACCTAACAGCTGCTCTTCTGCAGGTAAATTCTTTAAACTTTTTCTTCTAGAAATAGGGAATGCATATCATCAATATCTTAATAAACTAACCTCCATCTTAAAAATATTACAAAAATGATTTGGAGTAATATGAGCCTGAATGGTCCTATCAGGAAAGAACAAGGCAAAAACAAAAAGTTGAATAAATGTTTTTGGAGAGGAAGAAGTTGGTGTGACCCTTTGCAACGAAATCCCTTACCAAAAAACTTCTTACTCTATCTACATTTCTATCTCTGTTTTCCATTTTCTGGTTCCTCCCACCTCCCTTCTCTTCTATATCTGTTCTCTCAGCCAATCTCTGTCTCTGTAGTCCCAGCTAACTGTGCTCAGGTTGTATAAACTTTGTGTCTAGTTGCAGACTGACTTCTCTCTGTACTGTTTGTGTCTCCTCTCTGACTGACCCTCTGCAACTGTGTCCTCCTGCATCAGTCTCTTACCCACTTCCTGTGGCAGACTCCCTCTTTTCACTGTTCTTTGGTTGACCCTCTGTATGTATGGAGAGACAAACTTTCCTATTTTCAGACTTTTGGGTACTGAGACTGGACATAAAAACATGGCAGACAAGACTCCAGAAGACCTTTAAAGATGTGAAAATAAATTCTTTTGACATATTGACCCACTTTTATGTGTTTTATACTAGCAGGGAAGAATCAGTGATTCTCATGCAAATATGTCTTGGCCTTTATATGGACACACACATACACACACTGTTATGCCGCCATGTGCCCAGCAGGCTTGCAGGGTGCTGTTCATTCCCATCAAGTCCACCAGTTAACGCAGGGCACAGACGTTGGCTGTGGTCTGCCGAACGCTATTTAGTGTTACAGATATCACCAACTCCCAAGTGGAACCACATTTTAAAGCCATTAGGTGAGTTATAGGTGAATTATTAAGGGTCAACATAGCTAACTGGCTAGCTTTCCCCCTCAAATACAAGGTCTTCAACAAATACAATTCTTCCACAATAAGAAAAGGACTCTGAACTGCTGTGTTTGAGTTAACAAGATTAATAACAATATTCTTTTATTGAATAAAAGAAAGAAACAAAGAAAAAACAATTCAGGTAAAAGTCAGGAGTGAGAAAGTCTTTCTGTATCTCGGAAGGAGCCTCCACTAAAATATCCGTATCCCAGACTAAGCCCTCATAAAATATCTTTATCCTCGGACGAGCCAGCCATAGAATATCTGTTAATGGCGGAAGGTGAGAATGTAGTTCATCAGTGATAGACACATTCCACTTTCCTTCAGGCTTCGGGATTTAATGGTGGAGCTCATGCTCTAAATCTCAAGTTTATCATTGAGGAAATATTCCCTCTTCTTATTTCATCAGAGCCATTCCTTCCACCCGTAATTTATTTTTCATTCATGTCAGCATGAATGCAGCAAGGTAAATTTGAATATACTTAAACTGTATGTTCACTTACTTGAGATCCTGTGGAATTTATTCTCTTCTCCTTTTCCTCTCGTTATTGGGTTTCCCTAACATGTTGGTAGACGGATTACACGTCTTATTTCAAATAAGACCAAGATTAATAATTGTCTCTTTCCTCATGGACAAGTCTTTTCTTTGGGTATTCATTTAATGAGGCTTGCCATACCTTGGAGTACTTGTTCATTCAAAGGAGAAGCTCTTTCTTTACTCTCAGGGTTCTCTGCGCGGCATTATTTTGGAATTTGGGTTTCTTTCATTATGTGTCTTACACCCTTTGACGACTAAATGGCAACTCATTATGTGTCTTCACCCTGTGATGAATAAATGGCAACTAACTAGTCTCTGTAGTTTGAAAATTCACCACGTGTTGGCCTTTTTTTTTTTTTTTTTTTTTGCGGTTTCTTCCTCGGTACCAATCATAGTCGAAGGATTGCTCCTCTGCTGACTCATACATGGCTAATAGAGAGTGAGGTTCTCCCATGCCCTTATCACCTTGTAATAATAGAGAGGGTGGAGGAGAGACGCCCTATCCCACTTCCACTATTCTGTAATTCTTGCTTACTACTATCGTCGGCTGACGGCCAGAAAGTCACAGCTGCCTTCCCCACAACCCTGCGAATATATTAGGGCATCATATTTCTTCATCACAACACACATATCTATGTTCAACCTACAGCTGTACATTTATATAAGCCCACATGCACATATATAGAAACATACATAGAGTTAAGTCTCTATACTAACATTAATTGTGTTGCAAGAAAATAACAGAGTTATTCATCTAAGTCACTCAAAAATATTGGAATATGATACTCAGTATTGGTAGGGATAAGTGCAAGTACTGACACAGGTTTTTTTTTTTTCAAATAAGTAAGGTTAGCGACCATAGTCGAGGGTGACCCGAAGGCTCCCTTTTCGATAGCTACTACACCAAGGTGTAGGGGAGGGCGCTACTCCATTCCCTGGATTGCTCCACTTTACCCTTGAACCGTACCTTATAATGCTGAGTGTTAAGCAAGGTGGTATCAAGTTCCATTTTTAAAGTCTTTGGTATGACTCGACCTGGGATTGAACCCAGGTCTCCCGGGCCATTGGCGAACACTCTAACCGCTGGGCCAATGTCCCGGTTAAAATTATCTTTTATTTACAGGTTCCATTATATCTAAACATATTGAACTGACTTGGAGTAGGATGAGTTTGACAAGAAAGTTTAATTTATAGAACATCATTTAATAACTGTCTGAATAGATTAATATATAACCTAGGTCTCTACCTTTTAACACAAATAACAGCTGGAGCTGCTGATTCTCTGTATACTTCTGAGTTTAACCTTTCCCTAGGTTCACTCCATATTTAATTGGGAAGTGTCAGATCATTTTACTGTGAAAGAAATAGCAAAATGAATTATGTATTTCAGAGGTACAAATTTTCAAATGTCTGCTTACAAGATTTAAGTGCTGATTAGAATAGGCATAAATTCATTGGGTCTCCCTAAAGTGTTATTTGATACAACTGAAATAAATAATGTTAAATAAAATAAGCAAAGATATCTTAAATTTTGTATGGAATAATTCTATATTGGTTAGGCAATGTGTACTTTGCTTTTTAGGGAGCCAATATATATATATATATATATATATATATATATGTACAGAGATGAAAAGCAGAAGGTCTTCAGAAAATGATTTTTTTATTGAATTATTTGCCAGTGTTATACATTTCAGTCTTTAGACATACATACCCTGAGTATGTAAGTTATAAAATGAAGTGAAAAAAATGAAAAAGTTTTAAAACATTCTATTTCAAATTTGTATGAAACCTATATTCTATCATTTAGTTTATTTATATCTATTATAAACATTCCATAACATATCTATCTTTAAAATGAATAGGTCCATGAAGAGATTTGTATTTTTTAAGATTTATTTATTTTGTTCTTATATACGTGCATGTTTCCAGCTTGTTGCTTTCATCAGAGAACAAGTGGCTCAAGGTCATGTGAATGAGACTTGAACTCATTCTTGTTTGAATGGTTTTAAGTTTTGTATGGGTTTATATAGAGGTCACTCTTCTTTTTCCTTTTCTCAGAGTGTGTCTATTTGGTCAGTTTTTACCCCAAATTAGTTTTTGATATTTGATATGTTATAAAGTTTTTGTTGTTTTACTCTGGGTAGTTGTGTGTCTGTGAAAGTGGTTTCAGATTCCATTTACTGTTACTTTTTCTTTTCTGTGTGTGTATATTGTTTGGGCTTGATTGTTCCTATATGTGGGTATACTTTTGTTCTTGAGCTTTTTTTTTTCTTTTTGTGATAGTGGGGTTTGAAATTTACTGGTAATTACTTTTTACTAATAATTTTTGCGTGTGTGTGTATATATATATATATATATATATGTTTCCATTTGTGTATGTGTATAGTCCATGTTTTACTCAACATGGGCATGAATTTAGCTATGAAGTTTATTTTCTTTTATTTGAAGTAATGTGTGATCGTGAGTTGGGCATAACTCTATAAATTTACCTTGACTACATTCCTATTGGTGTTTTGATACATTTAATTTTCTATTTTCTGATATTTTAATATTGCTCCTGTGAAATGATATCCTAGTATTGAGGGCTTGTGTTGATCCTATGTATATTTCTTGGTGTATATTCTACAGATATCTACCACAAACCCACAGACACCAAACAATACCTCTACTTCAATAGCCACCACCCCAAAAACTGTATAAAATCCATCCCTTACACTCTAGCATGTAGAATATTCATCATAATCATGGATAAAAACCTCAGAAAAACTCGCCTTAAAGAACTACACACAACTTTACATCGGAGAGGATACCCAACAACACTAATGACTGAGGGTTTGGAATTTGCAGAAGAGCAATATTAAAATATCTGAAAATAAAAAATTAAATGTATCAAAATACCTATAAATTTAAAGTTATGCTCATATATCAAACTCACAATTACACATTACTTCAAATAAAAAAAAAAAAAACTTCATTGATAAATTCAAGCCCCCATTGAATAAAACATGAATTATACACACACACACACAAATGGAAACAAACGAACAAATTTATAAAAGTATTTTGTAATTTGCTTGAAGCTTTGCACAAATTATTTTATCTTATCATATTGAATTAATTTAGAGGGCTATTGCAGTGCGAAATAATAATAATTTGAGTCTAATTAATTTTAAAGTAAAACTTTAGCATCAGAGACATTTTTATATAAATGAACACAATGTTGGATGGTCAAATCTTTTTGAATGTTGTAAACATGGTGTCATGTGGGGTGTTAGAATGCCATGTTGGGTGTTGTAACCATGGTGCCATGTGGGGTGTTTAAACACCATGTGGAATAGATGTGACTTCAGTTGTCCTAATCAATTTCATTTTATTTTATTTATATTTTATTTTTTTAAAAACTTAAATATGTATTTAAAATGTGCATGTTAATTATTGATATAGTCAGTATTTAATTCTAACCTACTGTTTATCTGAGAGTGTAACTTAGCTATTAATAAAGCTTCCTTAATTCTGAGATTACCAACATTATGTACTAATGCTTCTATTTTAATGGAAAAATTATTATCATTATTTTTGCACTTAAAGTTTCTGGAATGTGGATGCATGTGTGTTGAGGTGTTCTTTAATTCTGATGTGGAGGGGTCTGATTGTACTTCCCGTATAAAAATTATGGCATTTTAAGCAAATTAAACAATAAATAGTGTAAGGTTTTTGGCATATATTTGGATATCTTATTGGGCAGTTGACTTGAGTGCATGTTGTGATAGTATTGTTATTTTTCTTCATTAGGTATTGGCGTAGTGAGGGTCTGGAGTGAGCCAGTTGTATATGTAGCCCTTCTTTGTAAATAGCCCTACATATTTCTTTGGTGATAATTTCACTTTCAGAAAACAGGTGTTAGAGGGTCTATGTTGTTTTTATGATTTCTTATTATTTAAATGTCGTGTGATTGATGTTGGGTTGTCAAGAGTGTTTATAAAGTGTGCAGTGCATGTAATTTTGTCTTCCTCTTCACTGCGTCTATTGTGAATTTGTTTAATTTCATTTCCCAATGTAATTTGTTTTGGCACTGAGTGAAAGTGCTAATTTGAAATGCACAAACAGGATTTTAGTGTTGGGTTTTCTATAGAAACTAGTGTAAATTTTACCAGTTGGTGATATTTGCATTTTAAAATCTAGGAGTGATAGGGATGTTCTATCTTAAACTGAATATGTCTATCTGTGTTTTGGAACTACTCATATATGGTGGTAGCTTCTTCACTGGATGATGTCAACATAAGTATATTGTCTATGTATCTCTTGAAGAATATGCATGATGGGCAGATGGATAGTGTTTGATGTTGGAGTTGATCCATATATGAAATGGCTAGTATGCCTGATATACTGGATCCCCTAGGTAGCCCTGATATTTGTTTGTTGGGATTTCCATTGTAAGTGAAGTATTGTCTACTATAATGGATAATAGTTGGTGTATATCTGTTGCTGTTTGTTTGTGACAATGTAAGTTCTTGGAGATTATATGTTCTGATATGATATCAATTGCTGGGTGTGCAGGTACTGTGGTGTAGAGGGAGATTACATCCAAGCTGAATGCATTGTTATTTTGCTTAAGTTGTTATGTATTTAGTTATGTTTGTCTGTGGATGACTTCATCAGAATTTTTAACATGTCCTGAAAAGGTGGGAAGCAAAGGTTTCAATATTTGTGCAAGAAGCCATGATATTTTATAAAAAGGTCCTTCTAAGCTGGAAATGATAGGTCTGATCTGGAGTGTTGTGTCAGTTTTATGTGTTTTGATGAAGTGGTAGAAACTGGGTAGTTTGTTATTTCAAGTTACAACACCCAACATGGCACACTTTATAAACACCCTCAGAAACAATGATTATCCAACATCAATCACACGACATTTAGATAATAAGAAATCACAGAAACTATATAGACCCTCTAACACCTGTTTCCTGAAACTACCACATTTCAGTTAAATTAACCCCAAAGAAATATGTTGGGCTATTATAAGGGATGGCTAGATCTACAACTGACCCTCTCTGGACTCTCACTATACCCCTACTTAAAGAAGAAAAATAACAATACTATCACAACATGCACTCTAGCCAAATGCCTAATAAGAGATCTAAATATATGCCAAAAAACTTACACTATTTATTGTTTAATTTAACAAATAAAACAACAACTTTTGGGAAAAATTTGTCTTTATTCATCAGCATAGTCTCTTTCTAGGGTGATTAACTGATTCTAATGCTTCTCTAACAATGCTTTTGAGGTCTGCAAACAGCCTGTAGTTCCTGGGGGCCAGATCTGGAGAATAGAGTTTTTGCAGAAGCAATTTGAAGTGCAATTCCTGTAGTTTTGCTATCATTTTGATTGACATGTTGCATTTTCTTGGTGAAAGAGCACTTTTTCTTCTTCATTTGTGGCTGTTTTTTGGTGATTTCTTCCTTCAAATGCATCAATAATACTATATAATATTCGCTATTGATGCTTCTTCTGTTCTCAAGGTAATCAATGAACAAAATACCTTACACATCACAAAATACAATGCCAAAACCTTGCCTGCTGATGTGTGTGTGTATTTGGTTGCTTTGGATGGCTTTCACATGCTGCTGTCCACTCAGCTAATTGCTGAGTGACGTGGTTGATCCACGTTTCATCCATTGTCACATTTTTATACAAAAACTCCTTTTTGTTGCGTTGAAACAGTTGCGAAAAACAGTCTGAATTGCCAACAAATTGTTGTTTTTAATCGACTGTGAGCAAATGCAGCACCCACTTTGAACACAACTTTCTTATTGACAAATGTTCATGCAAAATGGTGAATACACTGCCTTCTGGTTTCTTCAACTCCTCTTCTATCTTACTCAACTTCAATTTACGATTGGCTAAAAGGAGTTTGTGGAGTTTTTTTGTGTTTTTCTGGACAACTGCTGAATTTGGGTGACCTGAGCATTTAGTATCATTTGTGTATGTACAACCATGATTAAAGTCAACATAGCACTTCCTAACCATTGTTTCCACTGGAGCAAAGTCCAAATAACACTTATCAAGCCATTGCTTTGTCTGAATAGTATTTTTCTCATCAGAAAGCAATGCTTTATCAACACACGAAATTCAGATTTTTCCATTGTTTTGAAAATTTGCGACAGTAGCTTCACTTAAATAATTGTAATTTGTAAACTAATTATCCAATTGGGTTCAAATTTTGACACGTGGCATTTGAAGTTTAGTACTTTATAAAAATCATATGAATTTTTTGTTAGTGGCACTATCTATATGTCAGGCCCTTATTGAGTGATTTGTTGAAATAAAATAAAATGAAATTGATTAGTACAATTGTAGTCACGTCTGTTCCGCATGGCGTTTAAACATCCAATGTGGCACCCTGGTTACAACAACCAACATGGCGTTCTAACACCCCATGTGACACCATATTTACAACGTTCAAAAAATTTGATCCTCCAACACATGTTCATTTATTAAAAAAAAAAATCTCTGACAAAGAAAAGTAATTACCAGTAAATTTCAAACCACACTACCTCAGAAAGGAAAAAAAAACCTCAAGAACAAAAGTATACTCACACACAGGAACAATCAAGCACAGACCATACACACACACAAGGAAAAGTAACTCTAAGGGTAATCTGAAACCACTTTAACTCCCACACAGACACACAACTACCCAGAGTAAAATAATAAAAACTTTATAACATATCAAATATCAAAAACTAATTGGAGGTAAAAACAGACCAAATTGACAAAGGTAAGAGTAACCCATACCAAACTGAAAACTATTCAGAGGTGAGTCAAGTCTTATTGAGTTCCCATTCACATGGCCTTGTACCACATGTTCTCTGATGAAAGCAACAAGCTGGAAGCATACACATATGTAAGAATGAAATAAATGAATAAATATTAAAAAAATACAAATCTCATTGTGGATCTATTCATTTTAAATGTATATATATATATATATATATATATATATATATATATATATATATATATATATATATATATAATCCCTACACCCCCAGTTTCCATTGTGAATGCTCCATCTGTTATAAAAGAACAATCATAAAAACACGAATTTTCAGAGCTAAACTACAATCTTCATTAACAAACTTAAAAATATAAAACAAACCCTTATTAATAATGGGTTTCCCAACTATATTGTTGATACAGAAATTAAACAATTCATTAATAAAGCTGAACAACCTAAAATAGACAATAACCTAAACCATAAACAGTCAATAAACCTATACTACAAAAACCAATTTCATAGTAATTATAAGATAGATGAACATATATTAAAAATCTTATCCAAAAAATGTTCTCCGTACTTATCCTACCAAGAAAGTAAGAATTCGGACATTGGCCTAGGGGTTAGAGTGTTCGCCAATGGCCCGGGAGACCTGGGTTCAATCCCAGGTCGAGTCATACCAAAGACTCAAAAAATGGTACTTGATGCCTCCTTGCTTAACACTCAGCATTATAAGGAACGGATCAAGGGTAAAGTAGAGCAATCCAGGGAAGGAGTAGCGCCCTCCCCTACACCTTGGTGTAGTAGCTATCGAAAAGGGAGCCTTCAGGTTACCCTCGACTATGGTCGCCAACAACAACAAATTTAAAACCTCCAACCTAATTATTTCCCATAACTCTTCCCCCTCCACTAAACATCATGATGGGACAAATGATATATATCTTCAAATGTCCCTTGGGAGACTGTGTCTCCATAGAAAATAATATGTATGTTGATCTTACCACTGCAACTCTTTCAGGATGGCTTACAATGCACCTTAATGATTCTAACTCCATTGCCTTACATCTTAAAACCCATTCTATTCCTAAATCCAAATTTCTAAAAATTTTTGTTGAAAACACCATTATAGTTGCACATGAAATTAATAAGCTACAACTACAAATCCTCAAAGCTGTACATATAAAAACAAAAAACCTAAAATTAATAGAATTATTTTGAGAATAGCAACAATGTTTTGAAATGCCTTTATTTTTATTCATTTTTTAAAAAGTATTCCATACTCTATTTCTGTTGATGCTGTTCTATTTTTTAAATTCTTCAGCATCTCAGTTTTATCCAACTCTGTGTTTATGTAGTTTTGTTATGTCATAAAAACTTTGAAAACCCCTTTAAAAACACTCTTTATACTTGCAAGCAACCCCTTATGATAACCTTTGAAAGGTCCAAAAGCATTTGGGACAATTTTGGTAAATTCATCCACCAATTCCAACCTTGAAACCAAGACACTTATCAGGAAACTTGAAAGGATCTTAATAAAATTATATACACAAAATGTGTCTTTATTATTTAATCAAACAAGCTTAAATGAAAGACTGCTGCCCAACTACACGCACATATATATATTTTAGAATAAA
The DNA here is from genome assembly GCA_963585895.1 of Sepioteuthis lessoniana. Taxonomy (NCBI): domain Eukaryota; kingdom Metazoa; phylum Mollusca; class Cephalopoda; order Myopsida; family Loliginidae; genus Sepioteuthis; species Sepioteuthis lessoniana. Next base: position 36,472 of record CAUZXS010002137.1, read on the forward strand.
CAAATCCACAAAGAGATTTGTATTTTTTAGAATTCATTTATTTTGTTCTTAGATTCATGTATGTTTCCAGCTTGATGCTTTTGTCAGGGAACATGTGTATATATATATATATATATATATATATATATATATATATATATATATATACGTGGTGCATTCAATAAGTTTCCAGCCTTTTTTCGTACAGGCATTTAAATTTGTCGTAGACTCTTGAAAATTCAGTATGTTATTGCTATACATCTTATGAGATGACTGACCTATTTTTATGATTTTAGGTTCAAATAAACAGCTACAGCAGGAATTAGAATACACCCTACTAAAACCTGATTGTCACAGCTGGTGATTTTCAAAAATGCAATCTGGACATGAGGACACTTTAGAAGAATGATATGCAATAGAATTCTGTTTTAAACTTGGAAAAAATGCCACAGAAACGTTTGGACTGCTTTTGGAGCATCTTGCATGAATCGAGCATCAGTTTTTGAGTGGCATAAGAGATTCAAGGAAGGCAGGGAGTCTGTGAGGGATGATGAGAGGTGTGGGAGGAGTAAGGAAGTCAAAAGACCAGAGTTGATTGGCCAAAGGTTTAGGGTTAGGGTTACTCTGTTGAGGTTTTAAGGGAGTTCTGGAAGAGATACTGTCGGAAGAGGCCAGTACTCTTCAAATCGGGTCTGTGGCATTTCCACGAGGACAATACACCAGTCCACAACTCCATCCTTGTCACAGACTATTTGACCAAGATGGGCATCAAGACAGTTACTCACCCTCCCTATAGTCCAGACCTTGCTCCCTGTGACTTTTGCTTATTCCCTAAGCTCAGAGGCTGTCATTATGAGACAATTGAGGAGATGAAAGAGGCTGTGACAAAGGTCATTGATATACTCACACAAGAGGACTTCCATGGGGCCTTCCAGAATTTGTTGGAATGGTACAACAAGTGCATTGCAGCTGGAGGAGATTACTTCGAAGGGAACTAGAGTTTCATGTGTGTACAATCAATAAAAGTGCCCATACGAAAAAAGTCTGGAAACTTATTTAATGATCCTCGTGCGTATATATATATATATATATATATATATATATATATATAAAAGAAAAAAACAGTTTATATGTATATATAATAATAATAAATGGATATATATTAGATTTATATATTTAATGCATTGGAAGTTTGTCTGCAACCTTTGGTTTCATGAAGTTTTACTAACAATAATCATCAGGCAGATAATGAAAGGAAATGAATAAATTGAAAAAATTGGAAAATACAGTCAAAAAACGTTGGAATTGTGTAGAAATCTTTCTGTGCTTATTCATTTTCTTTTGTTATCTCCCTGATAATTGTTGTTTATAAAACTTCATGAAACCAAAGGTCGCAGGCAAACTTCTATGGCATTAAATATATAAATCTAATATATATTTATTCATTATTATTATATAATAGCTCTATTTCAGATATTGAGCACTCTCTAAATTATATTGCACTTGGTTCGCCACAAACCCACAAAGTGAATTAGTGACAACCAATACTGTTACAATATATAGAGAGAATTTTTTCTCAAAAGTAAAGTTTAGAGTTTTAAATTCTGGAATTCTTGTTACTGCTCTTCCCTCTCTCTCTCTTCTCTCTATCTCGTTTTTTTTAGACCTTTAAAAATTCTTATGGTGTTTCTTTTTCAGGTTGCCTTACTATTATACATTGCCAATTGGATGGTAATAAATATGTGGAAAAAGGGGGACGATCCAGACAATTTTGCCATCCCTTATTTGACTGCAATTGGTGATTTATTGGGAACTGCATTTCTGGCACTTGCCTTCCATTTCCTTTATTTAATTGGAGATCGTGATGCAGATGTAGGAGACTGAATAGAACCACTTATGGTTCATTTCTTTCTTTTTTCTCTTTGGTTCTTCTCCTTTTGTTATTTCTTGCATCCAATAAACATTGACTCTTGGGAAAAATGAAATTTATATACATACAAATAATACAAATCCCTACATACATCAATAAATTGATATATCTTTTTCTTCAATTAAGATATATGAAAATGAAAAGAAGCAAAAGCAAAGAATAAAATCCTTTATTTCTCTTGTTTCAATTGCTAAATTCCATGACATATTTAAATGTGGTCTGAACAAGGAAAAACAATACTGACATCCATCTTGATCTAAAATTGAAACTCAATGGATGAATATTTGGCATCATTATTATGATTTTTTAAGATCAACAACACATTTACCATTGACATCATCACCATCATTATCATTTATATTAATGATATAATCATTATTTTTAATAAATGCTATCTTCTTTGATCAGTTTGAGACTATATTAGAGAATGAATCTGATAAATTTTGAAGGATTATTTCAACTCAGCTGTTCCCACTCCTTGGTTCTTATCAGACTTTTGGAATCATTGAAAAATGAGTGGTTACACATTTGGAGAGCATCAGTTTGGAGTTTTTTTTTTTTATTTAAAAAGAAATTATTCTTGGTTTGGGCACTAAGTCACAAGCAAAATTTGGAGGGAAATTTGCCAATTGTATTTCTTCCATAAGTACTCAAATGCTGTTATTTTTTTTCTTAAGCCCTCTTCATGTAAACAAAAAGAAAGAAAAAGAAACAAATGAGAAGTGAGCTTCAATGATTGTTGATAGAAATGCAAATGAAAATTGCACAGATATTTGTTTTAGGGATTATTTTACAAAATCTGTTTTCTTTGTTTTGTAATGCATCCAAATATAAAAGAATTAATCTGTTTTCAAATCAACAGAAAAATATATTCCTTATTAAAATCTTATTGTTGCAATGTTTTTAAAAAATTTACTGTCATTGCTTCTTTGTTTTTTGCTTTCTACATTTGATATTTGTTTTATTTCTCCTTTTGCTCTAAGAAATTGGCAGAGACATATCTTGAGTTAATTTTCTTGTCCTGACTACAAAACTTATTTTTTCATTCGTGGTTAGTAAAAAGAATCAAACTAGTTTATACACAACAATTATATTATTATTCTCTGAGGAATGAATTTATTAACTGGAAATCCACTTTTTTCAGGCATTTCCTTATTGGTTTAAATTATTTACAAAAATATGTGAACCTTGGATCAAACATTTGATAAGTAATCTTAGACATTCATTGGTTTATATTTATAAGTTACTAGTTGAAGTACTTATTTACACTGAGTAAGAAGAATTGGATTGTAAACATTGTGAGACTTATAAACAAATGTCAAAAATCTGTTCTAATTATCTCATTTTTCTAAGCAATGTCTATTTCATAATCTTTGTGGTTGATTAATAATTTGAATGAGTTACAAATGGTAATTCTTGCTGTAAAAGATAAATCCACACAAGGGAGATTTACCAATTATTTTATCATATTTTCTGATGAAGTTGATATTTCTGAAAATTTTCTAGAGTTTTGAAGATAAATATTTTAAAATTAGAGTGTCCCTTAAGAGATTCACCACATTAAACATATTTGTTTTTTATCCAGATTTATAGTTCTAATTAAGCAATATTTTTATTGGTGACCATAGTCGAGGGTGACCCAAAGGCTCCCTTTTCAATAGCTACCACACCAGGGTGTAGGGAAGGATAATACTCCTTTCTCTTGAGTGTTAAGCAAGGCGGCATCAAGTACCATTTTTTGAGTATGACACAACGTGGAGTTGAACCCTGGTCTCTCGGGTCTTTGGAAAACACTCTAACTGCTTGCCCAATGGATTGGTTCAATAATTATCTGTAAATCTAATGTTTAATTACAAATGAAAAATTATTTTAGTAAGATAATTTGTTAAATTTTTATTTTGAAGGTTGCAAATCTAAATTCTGTATTATTATGATTTGCAGTAATATGGATTCCTCTTATTGTTTGGAATACCCTCTAGGTGAGAGCTTTGATTTCCCAATGAGGAAAAATTTAAAAAAATTTTTGACATTAAAACCTTCCTCTGGATCCAGTGGTATGAATACAAAATTTGGTAGCTCTATATTAAACTGTATGGCTGTGAAGGACTGACAAACAAGCCCTTTACAATTGTTAATATAGATAAGCCAAAAGATTTGTCTATGTGCTTCAAGAGTATCTTAAAGATTTTTCAATAAAGTTGGTTGGAAGTATTAGATATTTCTTGATCCAAATTTATTAATATAGCAAAAAATGGGTGAAATTTTTTTTTAGAAGACAGAACAGTATATTTGAAAGCTGCATAGAAAGCAAAATAATGGTACAAAAGTCACTGTAATAAATTAATTCCTATATGCATTACAAGATTTTAGGTTATTAGGTATCACATGCTTTGGCTTAAGTACCAGTAATAACAATCATATATAGGATACTACCCAAGAGCATGGTGCCGGATACAGCCTCTTCTGGTCAGAGAAACCTACAACAGAGGGGTGCTTTCAGGCGTCAGTTTCATGGTCAGCACCTCCATCATCTCCTGACTGGAAAATCTGCCAACTGGTAATTCTGACTGCATGATGTCCATGTGCCTTCCTCTGAAAAATAAGCACTTTTCAGTGTGTATACTCCAACTCTTCAAGCTGAACCTGCAGAAAAAGACAAGATCCACAGCTGTCTCCAAAGCACTTCTTTCTGCAGATGACAAGGTGATAATCCTTGATGATTTCAATGCTAGAGTAGGTCAAGATGCAGATTCCTGGAAAGAAGTACTTAGCAGACACAGCATTGGTAACTGCAATGACAACAGGCACTTACTGCTGGAGCTTGGCACTGAGCAGCAACTTTTCATCAAAAATATCATCCAGCGAAAGGACAGACTTAAAACAACCTGGATGCATCCTCGGTCCAAACATTGGCACCTAATTGACTATGTCCTTGCGCACAAGTGTGACCACAAGTGTGTCATTCACACCAAAGTGATGCCCAGCACTGAATGTCACACCGACCATCACTTAGTGAGCTGCACTTCAAACCTAAGCCCAGAAAGGGAGTTCAAAAGTTCAATCTGAACAAATTTGTCAGCTGAAGTGAAAGCTGACTTTTAAGCAGGCCTACAGTCCAAGTTTGAAAACAGCGACTGCCCAGAAGATACTTCTCCTGAAACACTCTGAGATCATCTGAAGAGGTTCTGAGGTTTACCACCAAGAAGAACTAAGACTGGTTTGATGAGAACAACCAAGAGATTCAGGAACTGGTAGCAAAGAAGAGATTGTCCCACAAAGCCCACCTGGCTCAGCCCTATGTCTTGTGAGGAGAGCTGCCTTCCGTCTCATTTGCAGCATCCTCCAGTGCAGGCTTCGATAGATCCAAGATGGTGGTGGACCAATCTTGCTAAGAGAACTCAGCAACATGCTGACCTAGATGACTACTGAGGCTTCTACAAAGCCCTCAAGACAGTGTGTGGCCCGACTCACCGAGTCCAGAGTCCGTTGTGCAGTGCAGATAGGTAAGTGCTTTTTACAGACAAGGCCTCCATTCTGAGTCATTGGTCTGAGCACTTCTATTACCTCTTTAGCGCTGACTATGTCGTCCAGGACCCAGCAGTTCTCCGCATCCCCCAGTAACCATTCAAAACAGAATTGGATGAACTACCCTCAATGAAAGAAATTACCAAAGCCATTGAGCATTTGAGGAGTGGCAAGGCAGTGGGAGTCGACGAGATTCCATCAGGAAAGAAGGAGGATCATCATTACACAGTAAGCTCCATGAACTCCTTGTCTGTTGTTGGGAGCAGGGCAAACTTCCAAGTGATCTCTGCAATGCAATCATCGTCACCTTGTACAAAAACAAGGGAGAAAAGTCAGATTGCTCCAACTATCAGGAGATCACTCTGCTCTCCATCTCAGGAAAAATCCTGGCTCATGTATTCCTAAACAGATTAGTACCCAACATCGCTGAAGACCATCTACCAGAAACCAAGTGTGGTTTCAGAGCCAACAGGAGGCACTACAGACAGCTCCAAGAGAAATGCAAGGAGCAAAACAAAGGGCTGTATGTAGCGTTTGTGGACCCGACCAAAGCGTTTGACACAGTGAGCAGAAAGAGAGTGCCTTGGTTGCCCCACAAAGTTTCTCAGCATGGTTATCCAACTCCACAAAGACCAGCACAGTCAAGTTAGGTTGAACAGCAACCTCTCTGGATCCTTCCCCATCATCAACAGCGTGAAACAGGATTGTGTTCTGGCACTGACTCTGTTCATCATCTTTTTCAGCATGATACTTAAACAGGTCATAGAATGACAATGATGGTGCTGTGTACATCTGCTACTGTTTTGACGGCAATCTGTTTAACCTCAGGTGATTGCATGCTCTCACAAAAATACTTGAGCAGCTGTTCCATAACCTCCTCTTCGTTGATGACACTGCCCTCGTTACCTACACAGAAAGAGCCCTGCAGCACCTAACTTCCTGCTTTTCAGAGGCTGCCCAGCTCTTTGGATTCAAGGTCAACTTGAAGAAGACTGAGGTCCTTCACCAGCCTGCACCTCTAGAAGAGTACTGCTCTCCCCACATCACTGTCAGTGGAACTGAGCTGAAAGTAGTTCATCATAACACGTATCTGGGGTGTAACATCACATCAGATGCCAAGATCAACAGGAAAGTAGACAACAGACTGGTAGACTCTATAAAAGAGTATGGAACAACAAGTATCTAAAGAAGGGCACTAAGATCAGCATCTATCGAGCCATCGTACTCACCATCCTGCTGTACGGCTCTGAGTCATGGGTAACCTACTGCCACCATCTATGACTCCTTGAGCGCTTCCATCAGTGCTGACTCTGCACCATCCTCAACATTCATTGGAGTAACCACGTCTCCAATTTTGAGGTCATTGATCAGGCAGAAATCACCAGCATAGAGACCATGTTGATGAAGTCACAGCTATGATGGGCAGGGCATGTCTCCAGAATAGTGGGGAAGCATTGCCTGCCCAAGATAGCCCTGTATGGTGAACTCTCCACTGGCTACCATGACAGAGGCACCAAAGAAACATTTTAAAAACTCCCTCATTTTAATCAGTCATTTTAATCCATTTTCTTGTTTGATCTGAAGATTTCCTGTTAATTTTTTGGAGTATTGATTTATATCAATGCTTTTTAACAGGATGGGAATAAATTTATTATCTTAATGTGACTGATTGTTGTTGTTTTTTTTTTTAAATAATTTGCTCTGTGGATTTTATTTGCATTGAGCTCTTGACTAGGATTACTTAAATTTGATATTCTATTTTTGAATATTTTAGTTGTCCTGCTTGGAATGGTTCCCAACTTTGGATGTATTGGATTAAATGCTGTCTTATATATATATATGCCCATTGGTATAATGGTTTGAGTGTTCACCAATGGCCCAGTAGACTGGGTTCAATATCAGATCAAATCATGGCAAATACTCAAAAAATGGTGCTTGATGCCTCCTTTCTTAACACTTACAATTGTAAAATACGTGTCACGGACAAGTGAAACTGTCCAGGGAAAGGAGTAGCACCCCCTTTACCCCTTGGTCTAGTAGCTATAAAAAGGCAGCCCTAACTTCACCCTTGATTACAGTTGGCCAGCTTAATAACTTATGTACATACACATATGTATATAGAAGAATGAAATTACTTAACAAGTAATTGATACTTGTCAGAAAGCAAGTGGACAGTAAGATGATCCTTATGCTATCATCATTTTTACTGAATAATTCTACAAAAGGGTATTTTGAATACATTTTTTTTTATTGAATAAATGCTGTCTAAAAAGTCTATCCATGCTTCTTCAATAAATAATACTAAATTAAGTATTAGAGTCATTACAGGAGATTTTGCACCTTTTCGGGGCTTTCCTCTCAATGATTTTATTTATACACTGCCCTTCCCTGCCACTGAAAATATATTTAAATATATATATCCTATTTACCTAACCCCTCCGCTCGGGCAGGATATGACACAAGGTCAATTTTTTAAGCGGAGTTTAGCAGGTTTGAATTCAGAGTTTTCCTTCTCCTAGACTAGTTGCCTCACCAAGGCTGAAGAACCTAGTCTGCCCTACTATTTAGCCATAGCTGGAGGAAGAATAATTGGATTCATACCTTTCCCAAGGGTATTAGGGCTATGTGAAATGCAATCAGTCTTGTCCAGGAATTGAACTCGGATCACCGTGTCCATATCCTGTGACGATAACCATTACACCACGGGCACCTCCACCTTTAAATATATATATCATTGAAGCCCTATTATGTTGTACAAACACAAAAGTATAATGTTAAAGTGTGATTTGAAAAAAGAGCCTCTGAAGGTTATGAGAATATTGCTAGAGTCTCGCTGTGCATTTCTGATCAGTTGATGATTTAATAATCTTTAATTTGACTAGTACTGCAGGATATTTCTTTTTTTCCATATCTACATGGAACTATTTTCTGTTACTTCTATGAAGCATCTTATACATTTGAATCTATTAAGCCCTTTGATTCCAGTTTGACCTAGAAACTGGTACAGGGTGCCTTCAATGAATTCTCTTGCTCCCATTTCCACAACTTTCATGATCATGCTATACCCTAATTTTTCCAGCTCCTTTTTAAGATCTTTATTTTTGCTAGTTTTATACTCATGGTTTTCTTCCATCTGGCTTTCATATGGTATTGATAATTCTACCACAATGATTTTAAGGTTCCCCCTTGACAGAAGAACTGTATCTGGTCTCAGACCCTAAGTAGATATTGTCTTTGGGTAATTTTTATGCCATCCAGGCAAGTTGGCAGATACCTCCCAATTCCCCCTTTATCCAAGAAGATTATGATGGGTATAGCTCGATGTTTGTTTGCTTAGAGTATATTTTGCCCCCCTCTGCATTAATTTATGGGTTGTAATAGTTGATTCAGATTTCATGTAATTCTTTATAATTCTCACCAGCTCATTCAATACTCCACTG
>CAUZXS010002138.1:0-2500 GCA_963585895.1 Sepioteuthis lessoniana
CTAACAACCACATGGACTATGCGTTGGTGATTAGTCTCATCCCTTCCTGTATGATAGCAACCATGCTTTTCAATATATGATTGACTTCAGTGGCATCCACACCACAGGCGCCAAATGAGTGGCAGAATTTCTAGTGTAAGAAGCTTTAATTCTCCTGCTGTTAACACTTTGGTGTCTGGATCGTTGAAATATGTATATTTTTCCTTCCTTGTGATTTGGTGCTGGATACTGCTTGGCTCGTTAAGGACTGACAAATAAAAGCCTGTTCATGGATTATAAAAAGAAAACTTTAAAATTATATTAAGTTCCATCCTCCTGCTCCCAGATCATATCAATATACATTCACACACATCTCACTGGGTACCCCATACATGCATCCTTTTGTCACGGCTATGTAAAGCTTAGTAAACATCTATATATTTACACTACGCATATATATATATATATATATATATATATATATACACACATACTAAAATATTGAAGTGCACAACTATTCAATAAATATCCATCTTTGTCTTAGTCAATGTAAACGAGTCCCTGATCAACAGATGATGTGGATTTTACCGACATGTGAATGGCATTTTCATCAACTGCATTGCACTACTATGGTTTGTTTTATTTTTTTTAAATTCTAAAAAAGATTTTTTCTTTTTAAATTGATATTTAAATTTTTAAATTTTTTTGCATAAATTTACTTTTGAAACTTTCATTGATTTAAAAAAAAAAAATTCATTATGCTCTATAAAAAGCAGTCTATTCTAAAGAATATTTTTTAAATTAACAAGTCATAAGTAAATTCTTAACCATACATATTCATATATATATATATATATATATATATATATATATATATATATACACACACACTCACACATTATGTATTCGTGACTGTGAATTAAATTACAGTATTGTCTATTGTTCTCTCTTACCAATTTCTTTCGAAAATCATAATGCTCATGAGTAATTTCTTAATCATATATATTCACACACACACACACACACACACACAATGGTTTGAGAGTTCGCCAATAGTCCAGGAGATCAGGTTTCAATCCCAGGTTGAGTCATACCAAAGAAATAAAAATGGTACTTGATGCCTCCTTGCTTAACACTCAGCATTATAAGGTATGGATCAAGTGTAAGTGAAACCATCCAGAGAAAGGAGTAGTGCTCTTTCTTACACTTTGGTGTTATAGCTATTGAAAACGGAGCCTTCTGGTTACCCTCAACTATGGCCTGCCAACTTATAAAAAAAAAAAAAGAAGCTAAACCAAACTGTACCTACAAAAATAAAAGAATTATCCCTCTGAAGAAGATTAATTGATACGATTAAATGTCCTGTTATAAAAAAAAAAAAATAGTGAGAATGCAAGAGAAAAAACATAAGATCATAAAAAAGAAAAGTTATTTAGTCTTTAACAAAACTTGTTTGGTTTGAATTTGGTTTTATGGCATATCAACCCTTGTAGGTTATTTAACATATTTAAATGAGCCTGAGCTCACTTGTTTTTTTATCACAGTTAAATGTTTACACTTATTTCTCGGATAATTCTTTTGCTATTAATCATGTTTGCACACAGTCAAATGTTTTCAAGCACTGCCATCCAACACCAACCATCACATTAAATGTCTGTCATTTATTTACTCAGAGTTAAATGATCAAACAGTTCTATTTCAAGCAATTCAATTTAGCATGAGTCATTAGTTTGCACTAAGTTTAAATGTCAAACACTTCTATTTGACCCATTGATAGGACTCTGTCAGTTGCTACTACCCCGGGTCAGAGTGGACTAGGGAGTGGTGGCAATGAAGGTGTATTCTGCATTTCCCATTCCCCAAAGGTCCAGTATTACTGAAGCCTCACCATCAGATTGTTAAGTGACACTTGACACTTGTTGGAGGAGTCTTAGCTCTCTGCAGAGATGCAGTTGGTGTATTTGGCAACCCCCAGCTGACAGGACCTAACGAAACATTTGCTAGATGGAGCTAACATTACCACTTGCCTAAATTTACTTTCACCACACAGGAGACAATTCAAAATCTTTGAGGTATTTCTGCTACACCCTGTATTCACAGGGGGTGTCCTCATGGTGTAATGGTTAAAGCGATGGACTGTGGAATCGTAGTATGTGAGTTCATACTCCAGTCGTGCTATTATGTTAACTTTCGGGCAAATACCCTTGGAGAAGGTACAAACCCCCTTATCCTCCCAGCTATGGGTTAAATAGTATCACTACTGTTCTTCTAGGAGAATGGCTTTGGCATTAAATAACCTGCAAAGGTTGATATGCCATTAAACAAAAAAACCTTGACCTTAACCTGTATTCACCCAACACCTGTATCACCACCAGGATGTGACAAAAAGAATTTTTAAGTGGTTTGAATTTGGAGTTTTCTTTCTCCTAGACTGGTTGCTAAACTGAAACTAAAGAATCCAGGCTGCCATTATATTTACCCATAGTTGGGGTAGGAAAGAGACTGATACATGCCTTTCCCT
>CAUZXS010002138.1:10000-152536 GCA_963585895.1 Sepioteuthis lessoniana
TTTGTTTAATGGCATATCAACTCTTTTTAGGTTATTTAATGCCAAAGCCATTCTCCTAGAAGAACAGTAGTGGTACTATTTAACCTATAGCTGGGAGGATAAGGGGGTTCATACCTTTCCCAAGGGTATTTGCCCAAAAGTGAACGTAATAGCGCGACTAGAGTACGAACTTGCGTACTAAGATTCCGCAGTCCATCACTTTAACCATTACACCACGAGGACATCCCCTCGGATAGTTTAGGAAGCAAAGCCATAGATTGATAAAGGATAGTGTGAGTCGCAGACAAAAAAACAGCTTGTAAATTTTAAACTGAATATGCAGCTTATGTAAGCTTAACTGTATATACTTAGTTATACCCCCTCGCATGGTTGCCCAGTCGGCTGGGGCTGTAGAATACACCAACTGCATCTCTGCAGAGGGGTAAGACCCCCCCCAACCAGTGTTCTGGATATGACTCTAAACAATCTGATGGTGAGGTACCAGTAATGCTGGAGCTTTGGGGAATATAGAGCACCACTTCATTGCCATTGCTCCCAGGTCCACTCTGGCTTGGCATGGTAGCACCTGATAGGGCCCTATCTATGGGTTAAATAGAATTAACGGCATACTTATGCTAAACTGAATTGCTTGAAATAGAAATGTTTTTGACAATCAAACTGTACTTACATTTAAACTGCGTGCTTATGCTAAACTGAATTATTTGACTTAGAAACTGTATTTACACTGGACTGAGTTTGTTTAATAAAGAACTGTTTTGACATTTAACTGTGTGTAGACAAAATCTGTACTTATACTAAACTGAATTAGCTGAATTAGAACTGCTTGGCTTAACTGAATCGCTTGAAATAGAAATGTTTTTGACACTCTGTGTACTCATGCTAAACTGAATTGTTTGAAATAGAACTGACTATTTGCATAAAAATGGATTTGGCGTTAAATAACCTGTAAAGGTTGATATGCCATAAAACCCAACCAACCAACCTCTCACATGGATGAGCAAAGGCAGGACAACCAGCTAGAACCTACATTCAACAGCTCTGTGCTGATACAGGTTGTAGCCTTGAAAACCTACCAGAAGCGATGGATGATATAGAAGAGTGGTGGGAGAAGGTCAGGGAAATCCGTGCTGATGGCGTGACATGATGAAGATGATATTAAAAGGACCAGCTCACTACCGACTTGGTCAGAAACAATGGGTACTGTAAGCAATTTGTGGCCTGTGTGCTAGGTGCCTAACACTTCTGGCCTTGTGTCAAACCTAGCTAAGCTTTGTAAATTACCTAACTTAACTGATTGATCCCTGTAGATGGACCATCTTGTCAGCTGGGGCTATAAAATACGCTGACTGCATCTCTTCAGAGAGATAAGACCTCCTCAATTCCAGCAAGTGTCATGGATATAACATTAAACCATTTGATGGCAAATATCCAGTCCTAAAGCTTTAGGTAATGTGAGTATCTCTTCACTGTCATTACTCCCAGGTTCACTCTGATCCTGTTAGGGTCCCATCTGTGTGTCAAATTAAACTTAGTTCCTGGGTATGTCACTAAACTGCATCTGATAGCAAGGCTCCAGTCTTGGAGCTTTGGAGAATGCGGTGTACCCCTTCATTACCATTACTCCCAGGTAGACTTTGACTCTGAGTGCCTAAGGGTCCAATCTATGGATCAAAAACAATTATTAGTGTTCAATAGTTATACTTGAAACCATTTGACTGTGTGCCAACGAATGATTAATATTAAATAGTTAATAGTGTTAGATAAGAATACTTGTAACCATTTAAGTATGTGCAAACAAATGAATTCTGGCTTATTTAGAAATGTTACCTCTAAACTATTTACTTACAAATCATACTTATATATATATATATATAAATGGGATTTAACATTAAATACCCATAAAGGGTTTGATATGTCATTAAACCAAATAACCTAACATTTTCTAGAAGACTATCAGTATGACATTTTTACTGACTGTTGTGCCCAGAACTTTTTCTTTCCTGGAGAGTCACTGTTTCCACTCTATAGACAGTCTTTTCAACTTGAGGTTGTTATGGTAAACCCATTTGTACACATTTTTTGATATGGTATATCAACACTCATGGAGAATTTATTACCAAAGCTTTACTTATAGAAGAATGGCAGTGGTACTATTTAACCCATAGCTAGGGGGGGGATAAGAAAGTTTGTACCCTTCTCAAGTGGTCCAATCTGCTGGGGCTACAGAATACACCGACTGTATCTCTGCAGAGGGGTAAGACTCCTTCGACGAGTATCCTGGATATGACACTAAACAATCTGATGGCAAGGCTTCAGTAATGCTGGAGCTTTGGGGAATGTGGAGTACCCCTTCATTGCCATCACTCCTGGACCCACTCTGGCTTGGAGTCGTAGCACCTGAAAAGTCTTATTTATGGGTCAAATAGAACTGTTTGGCAAATAAACTGTGTACAAACAAATGACTGATGTTTAATTGAATTGTTAGTGTTAAATAGAAGGACTTGAAACCATTTAACTGTGTGCAAACAAAGGATTAATAGTAAATAGAATTATTCCTAAAAAATGAGCTCAGGCTTGTTTGAAAATGTTACCTACAAAATGTGTTTAGAAATCCTATATTTGATATACATGTTTGAAAAGGATTTAGCATTAAATAACCTACAATGGTTGATATGCCATAAAACCAAATTAAGCCTTTCTGAAGATTATTTGTCTGAAAGTGAACATACTGGTGCGGCTGGAATTTGAACTTACTTTTTCAAGGTCACAGTTCAACACTTTAGCCATCATGCCACAAGGACCTCCCTTATGGGTTATCTAATGCCAAATCCATCTTTGTTAAAGAATATTAGTAATGTTATTATTTAGCCATTGGTCTAATGAGTAGAGTGTTCGCCCATAATCCAGGAGACTGAGCTTCAATCCCTGGTTGAGTCATACCAAAGACTCAAAAAATGGTACTTGATGCTGTCTTGCTTAACATTCAGCATTATAACGTAAGGATCAAGGGTAAAGTTGGACAATCCAGGGAATAGAGTTGCATCCTCCCCAAACTTCAGTGTAGTAGCTATTGAAAACGGAGCCTTCGGATCACCCTTGACTTAGGTTGCCAATTTTACTTTATTATTTTACTTTATTATTAGTAGTATTATTATTTAACTCTTTTCTGGGGGGATAAAAGGGTTCGTATCTTTTCCAAGGGTATTAGTCTTAGAGTGATCGCAATGGTATGACTGGTGTCTGAACTTGTTAACTAAAATGTTGCTGTCCAGTATATAAGCCACTTTGCCATAGGGATCCTCCCCATGTGTGTGTGTTTGTGTAGATTTGCATGTGAATTGATAAATGTATGGGTATGTATGTGCAGTCATGTTGTTGTAAGTTGGTGTACAAATGCATAGTTACCCACAAGGCATAACTGCCCAGCCTGTCACACTCTTGAAACTAGGATATGAGTTCATGCCTACCCATATCTCCTCAGCCTTCTTGGCATAGCTTGGCATATGCTAACCGTAGTGTGTAAGGGGTATCGTGAGTATCACTTCATCCAGTGGTTAGTTACATTCCTGTTTTGGAGTTCTGGAGAGTGTGGAATACATATTCATTGCCATTACTCCCAGGTCCACTCTGATCTAGAGTGGAAGTACTTGTTAGGGTCTCATCTATCTGTCAAATAGATCTGTTTTCAAATTATTTGTATTTGACAGGAATACCTTAAAACAAATTTATAAATCATTTGTAAAAATTATAGTGAATTGAATTTATAATTATGTACAAAGGATTATTATTTGATACCAATGCAATGGCATAATGGTTAGAGTGTTTGTCAATAGTCGGGGAGACTAGGGTTCAATCCTAGTTTAAGTCATACCAAAGACTCAAAAAATAGTACTTGATAACTCCTTGCTTAACATTCAGCATTATAAAGTATAGATCAAGGGTAAATAAAGCAATCCAGGGAAATATGTAGCATCCTACATTTTTGTGTAATCCTATTTACCCAACCCCCTCTGCTCGGGCAGGATATGACACAAGGTCAATTTTTAAGCGGAGTTTAACAGGTTTTGAATTCAGAGTTTTCCTTCTCCTAGACCAGTTGCCTCACCAAGGCTGAAGAACCTAGTCTGCCCTACTATTTACCCATAGCTGGAAGGAGAATATTTGGATTTTACCTTTCCCAAGGGTATTAGTGCTATGTGAATTGCAATCAGGATCGTCCAGGATTTGAACTCGTGTTGTCGTGTCCACATCCTGCGACGATAACCATTACACCACGGGCACCACATTTTTGTGTAATAGCTTTTGAAAAGGAAGCCTTCAGGTTGCCCTTGATGTTGATTAGCCAATTTACTTACATTTTTATTTGTTTTTTTGAAACCATATAACTGTGTGTACAGTTATTATATTTATTTTCCATGAAATAGGGATAGTTACTTGAAATCATATAATTTTTTATAAACCATTTGTATGAGATTTACCAGGCCATCGGCCTAATGATTAGAATGTTCGCCAATGGTCCGGGAGACTGGGGTTCAATTCCAGGTCAAGTCATACCAAAGACTCAAAAAATGGTACATGATGCTGTCTTGCTTAACACTCAACATTATAACCTAAGGATCAAGGGTAAAGTGGAGCAATCTTAAAATGGAGTTGTACCCTCCCCTACACCTTCGGTCACTCTCGACTAAGGTCGCCATCAATTTTATTAGTATGAGATAAGAATACCGGAAATGATAAAACTGTTTATATAGGAATAGTTAATAAATACTATAATTATTTTAAAATGGATTATCGTTAATTAGTTGAAACAAAATAACTTCTGGCAAAAACAAAGACTGACAGCTCAACAAAAGTTGATATGCCATAAAACTTAGCATCTTCACAACTTGACAGATTTAAAAAATTTTATTTTTTTAATGATATAGAATTAAGTAATTTTAGTTGATTGAATAGATTATTATTTTTTTTTAAATATCATATATTTGCAATATATATATTTATGTGTATGGGTAGTTGTTAAAAGTCAAATGTGTTAAACACTCACTTACTGAAAATTGAAAGTGTGAAACTATCAGTTGGGAGTTTTTATCCCTTTTATATACTATCTTATATTGCTCTGCATTTTTGTACATTCAGCACTCTAAAGTTTGTAGCAATTAAAAACATTGTTAACATTAAATTTTTATCATAATTGTGTGTGTGTGTGTGTATCTCTATATCTCTCTCTCTCTCTCTATATATATATATATATATATATATATATAGAGAGAGAGAGAGATTATACCAATTAAAACAGTCACCCTGTTAGCTGGGGCTGTAGAATACACCAACTGTACCTCTGCAGAGGGGTAAGACCCCCACCATTCCCGAATTAGTGTCTTGGATATGGCACTAAACAACCTGATGGTGAGGTTCAAGTGATGCTGGGGTTTTGGGGAATGCAGAGCACCCCTTCATTGCCGTTGCTCCCAGGTCCACCTGATTGGGCCCCATCTGTGGGTCAAATTGAACGAAACTGCATACTTATGCTAAACTGAATTGTTTGAATTACAACTGTTTGACTCAACTGAATAGCTTGAAATAGAAATATTTTTGACAGTTAAACTGTGTACTTATCATAACTGAATTGTTTGAAATTAAACTGTTTTTGTCATTGAAACTGTACTTATGCTAGACTGAATTGGTTAAAATAGAACTGTTTTGACATTTAACTGTGTGTAAACAAAATCTATACTTATACTAACCCGAATTGGTTGAATTAGAACTGTCTGAATAAACTGAATAGCTTAAAATAGAAATATTTTTGACACTTAAACTGTGAACTCATACTAATCTGAATTATTTGAAATAGAACTGATTATTTACATAACTATGGATTTGGCATTAAATAACCTACAAAACTTGATATGCCATGAAACCCAACCCACAACCAACCAATTAAAACAGTATCAAGTTTTTTATCAAAATTGTGAATGTATGTGTGTATGCACACACACGCACACACACACACACACATATATATATATATATATATAGAGAGAGAGAGAGAGAGATTGTACCAATTAAAACACTGTTAGCGTCACATTTTCATCATAATTGTTTATGTGTCTATTTATGTATCTAATAAATATATATATATTTTGTGTGTATGTATATATATATATATATATATATATATATAGAGAGAGAGAGAGAGAGAGCGAGAGAGAGTTTTACCAATTAAAAACACTGTTAGCATTAAATTTTTATCATAATTATATGTCTATATATATTTCTTGTGTGTGTATATATATGCATTGTGCCAATTAAAACAACAGTGTTAGTATTAAATTTTTATTATTCATTTGTGCATTGGTGTGTGTATATATATATATATATATATATATATATATACATGAATATATTGTGTATATGTGTGTGCATATCCATAAATAATAATACATATGATATAAATATATGTACACACATAATAATATGTGTGTACATAAATAATTAATTAATTTAGGATGTTGAAACATTAAGCTGAACAACTCACATCTTGCTTCTTTAAATTGAATCTGCATTGACAATCCAATCCCAAAGATTAAAAAAAAAAAGGAAGTTTTTTAAATTCAACCTAGGGATACGATACCAGAAGTGCACTAAAACCTATGCACACATACAGGTTACGTCTAAGACTAGAGAAAATGAATAGAGATAATATATAAATAAATAAAATAAGTTTAAAAAAATGTTTTTATTTGATTTTTAAAAACCTTTTCAAGGATCTTATTCTAGCATTGAACATTGAAATTTTGGGTTGTACTTTCTTACTCTTGTCATTTCTTGAACACTGAAAGCATATCTTGTCATCTGGAAGAAATTTTCTGCATGCAAAGATGACATGTTTGATAGGAACAGTGTTTATTGTGTGCATGTGTGACTGTCTTCTTTACAGTCATAGATGTGAATTGATTTAGGTTTGTTCATCATTGCTTTATTGACATCATTTGATCTAGAAAATCCAAGTATAAAATATAGAAGCCAGAGTATAGAAAGAAAAGAAAATCTTGAGTGTTATTAAAATCTTTTAGAAGATGCTACAGGTTTGAGAGAAATGAATTGACAAGAACCCTTTTCAATTACAATTGAAAGTGTCTTATAAATGGATTTTCCTGTTGGAAATAAAACTTTTAATCCCTCTGCTTTGTATTCTAATACCATTAACAATAAATTGACAAGTAATTTTCTTTACAAGCGGAGGGCAGCGAATATATAGTAATGCACCAAGGATATATTTATCACATTTTTTCATTTTTTTTTTTTTAAATTTAAAAATTTTTTTTTATTAAGAAGTGGTAAAAAGACATTCGTCCTTGATAAAATCCTTGTTCTCTTCCTCTATTTCTCTTGAGAATAAAATAACGAATAAAAAAAAAAAGAAAAAATATTCAGAAGAGTAAATAAATTGACCTCCGCCTTTTTATAAAATTATATTTTTTGTGATTCATCAAAAGAATATCTGCCCAGTCGGCTGGGGCTGTAGAATACACCAACTGCACCTCTGCAGAGAGGTAAGACCCCCCCCAATGAATGTCTTGGATATGATACTAAAGAATCTGATAGTGAGGTTCCTGTGATGCTGAAGATTTGGGGAATGCAGAGCACCTCTTCATTGCCATTGCTCCCAGGTCCACTCTGGCCCAGAATGGTTACACCTGATATGGCCCTATTTATGGGTTGAATAGAACTAACTGCATAATTATGCTAAACTGAATTGTTTGAATTAGAACTGTTTGACAAAACTAAAAAGCTTGAAATAGAAATGTTTTTGACAATTAAACTGTACTTACATTTAAACTGCGTGCTTATGCTAAATTGAATTGTTTGAAATGGAACTGTTTTTGACAGTGAAAATGTACTTATGCTAAACTGAATTGTTTAATATTGAACTGTTTTGACATTTAACTGTGTGTGAACAAAATCTGTGTTTATACTACACTGAATTGGTTGAATTAGAACTGTTAGAATAAACTGAATTGCTTGAAATAGAAATGTTTTTGACAATTAAACTGTGTATGCATGCTAAACTGAATTGTTTGAAATAGAAGTGATTATTTGTATAAAAAAATAGACCTGGCATTAAATAACCTACAAAGGTTGATATGCCATAAAACCCAAACAACCAACCAACAAATTTCTGTCAGTGGGGCTTTGAATATGCTGACTGTATCCCCTATGGAGAGGTTACACTTCTCCCAAAAAGAGGTGTCATTTATACAATACTAAATTATATCTGATGGTGATGCTCCAGTTCTGGAACTCTGAGGAACATGAGGTATCCTCTTCATTGCTGTTACTCTTAAGCTCAATCAGATCCAGAGTGGTAATACCTGTTTGGATCCCCTTTAGGAATCAAATGGATCTGTTTAAAAATCATTTGTATTCAATTGGGACCATGGGCAACCCTCCCCACCAATTTTTTTTCTTCATAAACAACTACACCAGGTGCCCGTGGTGTAATGGTTATTGTCGTAGGAAATGGACACGGTGACACGAGTTCAAATCCTGGACGAGACTGATTGCATTTCACATAGCACTAATACCCTTTGGGAAAGGTATGAATCCAATTATTCTCTCTCTAGCTATGGGCAAATAGTAGGGCAGACTAGGTTCTTCAGCCTTGGTGAGGCAACTAGTCTAGGAGAAGGAAAACTCTGAATTCAAACCTGTTAAACTCCGCTTAAAAATTTGACCTTGTGTCATATCCTGTCCACGCGGAGGGGTTGGTAAATATGATATGATAAACAACTACACCAAAAATGTACATATGAATGTACAATGGTAGTGATTCTGTAATCTCTGCACATATATTAACCCACGACAGATTGACACACTATTCAGATCAATCAATCAATCAATCGACAAGTCATTTTCATAATTTCATAACACATTCTAATTGGTATCTTTATTGTTTGGAGCATTATACTTTGGCTGTTTCTCTCTGCCCTTTTTTTTCCCATTCGACTGAGGCTTTAGAATACACCTTCTGCTTCTCTGCAGAGAGTTAAGACCCCACCTATGAGTGTCTTGGATATGATTCTAAACAATCTGATGGTGAGGTTCCAGTGATGCTGGAGCTTTGGGGAATGTGGAGTACCCCTTCATTGCCATTGCTCCCAGGTTCACACTGGCCTGGAATGGTAGCACCTGATAGGGTCCTATCTATGGGTTAAATAGAACTAAACTGCATACTTATGCTGAACTGAATTGTTTGAATTAGAACTGTTTTTGACATTGAAACTGTACTTATGCTAAACTGAATTGTTTAATAAAGAACTGTTTTAACATTCAACTGTGTGTTGACAAAATTTATACTTATTCTAAACTGAATTAGCTGAATTAGAACTGTTTGAATAAACTGAATAGCTTGAAATTGGAATGTTTTTGACACTTAAACTGTGTACTCATGCTAAACTGAATTGTTTGAAATAGAAGTGATTATTTGTATAAAAATGGATTTGGTGTTAAATAATCTAGAAAGGTTGAGATGCCATAAAACCCAAACAACCAGCCAACCAATCTCTGCTCTTCTTAGTGTTATCTAATGGTTATTTTAAGACCAAAAACCCTGTGCACTACTGTAAAAAGGGATGGGGGGGAGGATAATATGTCGAAAATATCTAGATATAATAATAATGATAATTATTTTTTTTAAATGGCTAATGTTTATGAAATGTGATGAGTGTTTGTTTTGTTTGGTAGATTGTCTATGTATTTATTTATTTTTTTAAACTGACCCTTTTGTTTTGTAAAAATCTGAAACTTTCATTTTGACTATTATCCTCACCTTTATTGGTTGGAGTATTATATTTTGGATTGATGTCCTCTCTGAAGTCCTTCATTAATAAATACTGGTCAACATTGTTCAGTAATTTGTTTTATCTGGTGATCTTTGATAAAAATTTATGTCTTATCCAGATATTGAATTTTTTTTTTTTTATAACATTTCTCCTCTCTTACTCCTTTGATTTCCCCTTCCCTTTCTGTGTTGATTTATGTCTGTCTCTCTGTCTGTCTCTCTCCATTGATTTCTCCCTCTCTCTTTGTTGATTTCTCCCTGTCTCTGTGTACTGATCTTTCCCTCTCTATCTCTGTTGATTTTTCTCTTTCTCAATTTCTCCCTTTCTCTTCTCTTTCTTTCTTTCTCTCTCTCTGTTGATTTATGTCTCTCTCTCTCTCTCTCTCTCTCTCTGTTGAATTCTCCCTGTCTCTGTGTACTGATCTCTCTCTCTCTCTGTTGATTTTTCTTTCTCAATTTCTCCCTTTCTCTTCTCTTTCTTTCTTTCTCTCTCTGTGTTGATTTATCTCTCTCTCTCTCTCTCTCTCTGTTGATTTTTCTTTCTCAATTTCTCCCTTTCTCTTCTCTTTCTTTCTTTCTCTCTCTGTGTTGATTTATGTCTCTCTCTCTCTCTCTGTTGATTTCTCCCTGTCTTTGTGTACTGATCTCTCTCTCTCTCTGTTGATTTTTCTTTCTCAATTTCTCCCTTTCTCTTCTCTTTCTTTCTTTCTGTGTTGATTTATCTCTCTCTCTCTCTCTCTGTTGATTTCTCCCTGTCTCTGTGTACTGATCTCTCTCTCTCTCTGTAATTTTTCTTTCTCAATTTCTCCCTTTCTCTTTCTGTCGCTTTATTTCTTTCTCTCTCTATTGATTTATGTCTCCCTCTCTCTCTTTCTCTATTGATTTCTCCCTTTCTCTCTCTTTCTTAATTTTTCCCTTCTTTCTCTCACTTTTGATTTCTTCCACTCTCCTCCTTCCCTCTGTTTATTTCTCCTTTTAATATTCTCCTTTCTTGCTGTTGATTACACCCCACCTCTCTGTGCATATCTCTTTCTATCTGTCTCTCTCTCACTTGTTCTCTCTCCCTAATATATTCCACAAAGAACTCTTTAACAAACCTATGACATTCCTCTTATAATGGCTGGCTTCATTAAATTAGAACAAGTGAGTCTTTCTTTTCAGATGTCATTTGGGTCTTTAAGATGTAGGTCACAACCAGCTTGTGACTCTTATGTTGAAATGCCTCAATAAGAAATGAACCCAATACCACAATCTTATATGTGTGTGTGTGTGTGTGCACATGCATGTTATTATATAAGGGTCATTCAGTAAATAAGGGGAATTTTTTGAAAAAAAAAAAAAAAAAGTAGAACTATTTTTTTTCATATATGTAATCTTTGGATTGTTTGGAATTGATTTAAAGCAGAAATTATTTTCATTTCACAAAAGTATTTGTTTTAAGGCTATTCAAAATGGCAGCAAATCAATGTGCTCTAAACAATGCTCTCATGAAATTTTTAGTGAGTGAGAAGAGCAAACCATGTGAATTTTATAGAAAAATGTGTGCTGTGTTATAGAAAACCATGTTTGAGTCAAAAATTGTTTACAAATGATCTAAATTGTTTAAAGAAAGTTGAAATGGTATTCAAAATGAAGACAGCCAGGCAGTTCTATAATGACAAGCATACCTGAAAGAGTGCATTGAGTAAATGTGCTCATTTTGGCTGACAGGAGAGTTACCTGGTCATTGGTGAACACTGTAACCATTATGCCAATGGGCTGGTTTAAGTAAGTTGGCCAATCATAGTAAAGAGCAACATGAAGGCTCCTTAAAAAAAAAAAAAGAAATATATATATAGTATTCTTGGTCCAGTTAAACCGGAGTTGGGAGTAATTCCATCAGGACAAGAAATTATTCATGAATGAAAATTTAAATTTTCCTGGTAAATATGTACCAGTAATACAGAGCAATAAATTCTTTAAGAAAAAACAATGAAACTGGTCACAAAGGATTATAAATTTATTTCCATCCTGTTACGCATTTTTGAAATTTCCAAAAACACAAAAAAAAATTAACAGGACTTCTTCAGATCTTTTTGATAAAAAAACTCGAATAGACACATAAGAGTGGGAGGGGATATGGAAATGGGCTTAATGAAGAGGTAACTCTTCACCCCTCTTCTATTCCCTCCCACTCTTATGTGTCTATTCTAGTTTTTTTATCAAAAAGATCTGAAGAAGTCCTGTTAATTTTTTTTGGGTTTTTGGAAATTTCAAAAATGCGTAACAGGATAGAAATAAATTTATAATCCTATGTGACTGGTTTCGTTGTTTTGCTTAAAGTATATATATATATATATATATATATATATACACACACAGTGGGGTGAAATAAATATTTGTACATATGAAAATTTTTATTTGTCTTACAAACATAGCCTGAACAAAATTTTCATATGCACCTGCCTCCCATCACGAAAACTATCCAAGTTTGATGAACCAGACATGCAGGACACTGCTGGAGAAGCAGGGATGAGCTCATAAGTGATGTACTCCTATGGATCCCCACATATGGCCGGGCAAAAGCAGGATGACCAGCTCGAACATACATACAGCAGCTATTAGAGGATATGGGATGTAACCCTGAAGACCTGCCAGAGGCGATGAATGAAAGGGAGAAGTGGAGAGTGAGGGTCAGGGATATCCGTGCTAGTGGCACGAGATCATGATGATGATGACTATATAAGGATATATTCTACTAATATGTGTATATAAACTTGAGTTACAATTTATTTTACAGAAATTAATGCTATTTATTCATTTTCATATGTACAAATATTTATTTCACCCCACTGTGTGGGAATATATATATATATATATATATATATATGGAAGTAAGCAATCCAAATTTGATGAATCTACAATGAAAGTCGACTTCGAACACCTCGGTCACAATAACCCTGTTCAGGACCACAAACTCAGAAAAAGTGCTGTCAAAACAGCAATGGATGTTTGAGGAAAAGCAGGAGAAAAGCTTTTCATCAAACATCCATCGCTGTTTTGACAGCACTTTTTCTGAGTTTGGGGTCCTGAACAGGGTTATTGTGACCGAGGTGTTCGACGTTGACTTTCATCATAGATTCATCAAATTTGTATTTTTTTTTCTAATTTTCTTTATATATATACATATATATATTGTGATTGAAAAATTGGGGCAATAAGTAACTGCATTTTAAACACCTTAACGTTTTTTTATTACCCACAGCTTTACCACTACTCCTTGGTTTTATTTTTTGCACTAACTAAGAATATAGATCTGGAAGTTAGAATGAACTGATAAATTTCGCTCTAAACCTTGCAAGTTTTTTCACTCAATCTGTACATTAAAAATGGAAAATGAGGAAGAAATGAATTGTCTTTGGTCAGGAATTCATGCAAGCAATATTCACAAAATAATGGCATTGTATATAAAAGATATCTTTAAAAAGATTTCAAATTATTATTATACCTGCCCAAAAATAGTTGTTAAATTTATGAATTTTATGCACTAAATGTTCATAGCAACTGTTATGTTACAGAAATAGCAATTTATCACTATATCTTTTCCATATTAGTTAGATTTTGTGTAATTTATGTACAGATGTAACAACTTTTCAAGCTTGTGAAAAAAATAAAGTAGAAAGGATTAACCATTTTATAAAAAAAAATTAAGAGGAAGAAGGAAATATAGGATAATTTTAATGTTTGAAAAGTTTAAAAAAGCTGGAGTTGTGCCCCTTGAATCGTGAACCAGCCAATGAACAGGGAGAGATAATATTTGATTAAATGACAGACTTTTGCAGATGAGAAAGATTTTATAAAGAAAGAGATGGGAAAAGATTTTGAAGACTAGAAGACTATTGAATCTGGAAGTTGTGGGAGAATATTGAGCCAGTTATCTTTAAGCAGGAGTTATTTTGCAGAAGAAAATAGGAATTTGTTTTCTTTCCCAGTACAGAAAAGTAAATTTCTTTGGTGTTAAATGTTTTAGTTTTGTGCGTATCTAGACCCCCCCCCCAAAAAAAAACAAACTTGTTTACTGTAAGAATTGAAGAATGAGTTTTTTCTTCTGGAAAACTGGTCCATTGGCCTAGTGGGTAATGTGTTTGGAGACCAGGGTTCAGTCCTATCTTAAGTCATACCAAAGACTCAAAAAATAGTTCTTGATGTTTCCCTGTTTAACATTCAGAGTTATAAGGTAGGGTAAAATGGAGCAATCTAGGGTAAGGAGTAGCACCCTCTCTGACACCCCAGAGTAGTTGCTATGAAAAAGGGTGCCTTCAGGTCACCCTCAACTACAATCGCCAACTTTATTTAATTATATATATCATCATCATGTCATGCTGGTAGCACGGATATCCCTGACCCTCTCTCGCCACTTTTACCTATCGTTCATTGCCTCTGGCAGGTCTTGTGGACTACATCCCGTATCCTCACGTAGTTGCTGAATGTATGTTCATGCTGGTCGTCCTGCTTTTGCTCGGCCATGTGTGGGGGTCCATAGGAGTACATCACTTATGAGTTCGTCCCTGCTTCTCCAGCAGTGTCCTGCATGTCTGGTTCATCTAGTTTTCGTGATAGGAGGCAGGTGGCCGTACAGTTGGTGTCTTGTGGGGTGTTGCCACCAGGACTTGTTCAAGATTGCTTGCAGCATTCTTGTGTAATTGCCGTCTAGGTTGTTTTCCAGCCATTTTGATATAGCAGTATAGATGCAAACGCTACCTGGAAGAAACTGCGTTTCATTTTATCGGTTGTTTTCAACTTATATTGGAATAAATGATTTAATGAAATAATCATTTCAACAAATGTTATCTTCTCATTTTTCTGGAGTTTTAAATACTTGTGGAAATTCGACATTTTATGAACTTTTTCCAATATTAGTTTAATGCTTTTATTTACCACTTGTGCTACAAAGATGGCATGAAGAAAAAGTTTGATATATTTTTTTTCCTCTCCTAGCTGAAATGTTTTGTGACAATTATTGTGGAACAGAGGTTGTAGTAAAAAATGAATTGTATTATCTCTTAACCCACTCTCCCCACCTAAAAAAAAAAACATAAATTCTTTTTTAATATCTTTCTAACTCTTGCAGAATATATTTTTGTTTAACAGAATATTCTTTTCGATATCATATATATATATATATATATATATATACAGAACAAGGCCAGGCACTTTTGTTAGAGTCATTCAGTAAATAAGGTGTTGGCAATAGGAAGAACTGTTTACGAGGAAATCAATAATGATAGGTCATTTCATGTCCCAGAAGACTGTCAACATGATCTTCTTTATTGACCGCTGCATTTTGAACTTTTTCTTTTGTGGAGAATCTTTTTAACTGAGGCTGGTTGTTGCAAATCACATGGTCTGTACTTCTTATCTACCAAATATTTGCTAATAGACCTTTGTTGAAGCCTTGGAGCATCCAGTTTGATTTGCTGCTGTTTTGAATAGCCTCAAAACATAATTTTTCAAGATTGAAATGATTTTTGCTGTAATCCGATTTCAAACAATGCAGAGTTAACATTGATGGAAAAAAAATCTTAAGAAAAATTTTATTTTCATAAAATTTCCTTTTTTCATTGAATGACCCTTATATATATATATATATATATATATATAAAAGTAAAGTTGGTGACCGAGGTGTAAGGGTGGGTGCCACTCCATTCCCTGGATTGCTCCACTTTACCGTTGATCTCTACCTTATAATGCTGAATGTTAAGCAAGGTGGCATCAAGTACCATTGTTTGCATCTTTGGTATGACTTGACCTGAGATAGAACCCCCGTCTCCTAGACCATTGGCGAACACTCTACCATTAGGCCAATGGCCTTGTGTATATGTGTACGTATATATATATATACACGCGCACACATTCACACACATACAGTTTAGCTTTGATTAACAAAAACTAGGGAAAAAAGGTATGTATATGTTTGTGTGTATATATATATATATATATATATATATATATATACTTTAGTTTTGATTTTAAAAAACTCGTGAAAACAGTTTCTATTCTAACAAAATTCATAGAGAAAAAAACTAGATGAAAACTACACAAGAATGCTACATGCCGTCTTGAAAAAATCCTGGAAGCAATACCCCACAGAACAATTGCTGTATGGCCACTTACCACCCATCTCACAAACCATCCAAGTAAGACAGGCAAGACGTGTGGGGCATTGTTGGAGAAGTAATGACAAATGTTCTTGTGTGGATTTGTACACCTGGATGTGCAAGTGCTGTCCGACTGGCAAAGTCTTACATGCATCAGTTCTGTGTGGACACAGGATGCAACCGAGAGGACTTGCCTGGCATGATTGATGATAGGAACAGATGGCAAAAGAGAGTTAAGGAACTCTGTGCTGTCAGAGTGACTTGATGATATATATATGTATATATACACGCACATACGCGCACAGTTACTGCTGTAACTGTCATAACAAAATAATTTGAAGAAATATTCTATAAATAATTTTTTTCTCTATTCAAATGATGAATGTCTCTTTCAACAAAATATTAATACTTGTATGATATTAAAGCAAGGACTTTTGAAGTTTACTTACTAACATCAATGTTCCAATATTCGACTTATCATAAAACAAATTTCTTTTTGATCTGGTTTACATGGAGCCGTCAGATTGCCTCCAACCGGGATCTCGGATTTGTTGATTTTGTATTCTGTCAAGCATATCAGTGTAAGGGTCAGGTATTATAAGCAAACACATACACATAAGAGGATTTATTAAAAAGTTGACCCCTCCCTTCCATCTCAACAAGACTTTGATTCAAAGAATAAAACAATGTGTTGCCCAGTCGGCTGGGGCTGTAGAATACACTGACTGTTTATCTGCAGAGGATTAAGACCCTCTCTCTTACGAGTATCCTGAAAATGACACTAAACAATCTGATGGTGAGGTTCTAGAAATGTTGGAGCTTTCGGGAATGTGAAGTACCCCTTCATTGCCATTGCTCCCGGGTTCACTCTGGCCTGGAGTGGTAGCACCTGATAGGGTCCTATCTATGGGTCAAACAGAACTAAACTATGTACTTATACTAAACTGAATTACTTGAAATAGAACTGTTTTGGTATTTAAACTGTTTACTCATGCTAAACTGAACTGCTTGAAATAGAACTGTTTTAACATTTAACTGTGTGTAAACAAAAACTATATTTATACTAAACTGAATTTCTTGAGTAAGAACTGTTTAACTAAACTGAATAGCTTGAAATAGAAATGTTTTTGACAATTGAGCTGTGTAGTTATGCTTAAATGAGTTCTTTGAAATAGAACTGTTTATTTGTATAAAAATGGATTTGGCATTAAATAATCTAGAAAGGTTGATATGCCATAAAAACCAACCAAAACAATGTGAGAGGATGCTGAAAAGTTCTTAGTCCGACCATGAAGAGAATCTTCTCTGTCTGAGAGGCTTAGAATCTGCTGACCACCCACTCAAAGAAAGGGTTTCCTGGGTATCACACTACACTGCATTTGATGAGGTTCTCATTCTGGAGATCTGGGCAGTGTGGAGTACCCCTTCATTACCATTACTCCCAGATTCACTATGGCCTAGAGTGGTAATACCTGCTTGGGTCCCATCTCTGCGACAAATAGATGTGTTTAAAGATTATTTGTATTCAGTGGGATTGTGTGCAAACAAAAATAAAAAAAACAAGTTCTTAAATGACTACACAAAAATGTAAATTGGAATATATGATAATGATTTCCTAATCTCAAAGCATTTAAATAACCCTAGACAGTTTGATACCATTAAAATCAATCAAGAAGATTTAGAAGTAGAGCCATATCTATGTACCAATGTTCAACATATAATTTTTCAAATTTCTTAAAAACTTAAAAAAATCAGTAAAATTTATAAAGAATTTTTAAAAAATTCAGTAAAATAAAAAAAAGAAAAGAGGAGTCATATCCTTCTTGGTTTGATCAAGAACTTCTCAGCATCCACTTTTTACGAATTCTTTTTTTTTAAATAGGTTTTTCCCTTCATAATATTTTCTGTTTTCTTTAAAGTAAGTTTCCAAACGTTTTGAGCATATACTCACCCAAAACACTTTGATCTCTTCTCCTTACTCTAAATTAGACCCTTATTTAAGTCACTGCTCCATTATAACTCCTCAAGCGCTAGTACCTATTAGGGTCCCATCTATGAGTCAAATGTGTTTATAACTCCTAAGGTTATCTTGGGACATGATTTGTACCTCATTGGGAAACATATCTGTTATGTCATTATTTGTGCATGGGTCCACTTTTTCTTATTTGCAAGATGATAGTTGCTGCTGTAATTTTCTTAAATATTGTATCCAACTGTTGAGCAGTTATGAGAGGTATTCATTATCATTATGAATATAATACGAGATATTTTTATTTTGACCCAGGATCCATAAAATGCTTTTTTCACACAGAGAGATAGTATACATTGTAACTACATGTGTACACTATTAATTTCAAATTTGACAGTATCGTGTGTTGTTCTTTCTTTGGAAAAACTTTCCTGATGATAATATAAAAATTTGCTTATTGCTTCTTTAAATCTCTAAACATCCTGAAATAATTTTACTTACCACCTCTTCCTAAACCCTAATGCTCCCATAAAGAAACACCAATCTGAACTATTGTGACTTTGTAGTCATGAAAACTATTTATAGTAATTTGGTGACTGTCGTCGAGGACAGCCAGAAGGCTTCCTTTTCAATAGCTACTACACTGAGGTGTAGGAAAGGGCACTACTCCTTTCCCTGGATTGCTCCACTTTATCCTTGATATGTGCCTTTATATTGCTGAGTGTTAAGCAAGGAGGTATCAAGTACTATTTTTAAAGTCTTTGGTATGATTCGACCTGGGATTGAACCCAGGTCTCCCGGACCATTGGCGAACACTCTACCCACTAGGCCAATGAGTATAGATAAATCAATCTGTAAAGATTTGTGTGTCTGTGTTTGTTTTTTTTTTTTTTTCTTAAGAGATTTTCTATGGGATCTAGTTAGTTTTGAGCAAACACTCACCTAAATCACAAAGATGCCTTCTACTGCCTCCAAATTATTCCCTTATAGAAGTTGCTGGATCCTCGTAGATTTTTATGCCTACTAGGGAGGTGATACGGATCACTTTTGGAAGCACTACTCTAGTGTCATTATTTATGGATGGATGGATCAGCTTGAACTGAAACTTTTATTTCGGAAAGAGTGAAGGATTCTAATCAGTTATTATTATTATTTCCATTAAATAAGGGATGATTATTGAAAAAGAACATTCAATCATTAAGCTTTGAACAAGATTAGAAGTTGTCTAAATTTCTGAGATGAAGCTTGTTGATTGTTATCATTAAGGGTTTTCGGACTATTGTCTTATCTTTATTGTTATTTCCATAACGTTTTGGCCAATATGTTCTCTGGCCTTCTTCAGGTGTTTGTTGAACTTTGAAGTAGTAATTCTAGTCAAAGAAGAACATTAAGTTTATAAGTCCCAAAAATTCACTCTGAATTGTCCAGCAGGACACATAGCATAACGGTAATAGGTGTTGGTTCCCTAAGCTTCTAAATAGACAATCATCTGGAGGTTGCAGGTTCAATCCTCACTACAGGCGAGTAACAATACATGGCTAATGGAATCAGAACAGGCAACCCCCGTGGATTCAATAAAGTACGTAGTTCGAAGTTCTGTGAAGGTTCCTGAGTTCGACAAACACCTGAAGAAGGCCGGAGGACATATCGGCTGAAATGTTGTAAACAATAAAGATAAAGACAATAGTCCGAAAACCCTTAATGATATAGATTAGAAGTGCTGAGTATTGCATATAGATACTACACTGATCTTCTACAGAAAAGTCTAACTTCTATACATACAAACAAGCAGAATAATATAGATTAGAAAGATTAAGGATCAAGTTAATCTGATTCTAGGTAGAAAAATGTACCAGCCATATATACAGGGTGTCTCAAAATAGATGCAACCCATTTGTATGCTGATTATTTATTATTGAGATTAGCACAATGGCAGTCATTTGGAAAAAGGTCCTTTGAGCTAGAGACATCAAATCAATGTTTTTTTTTTTTAATTGTTATTATATCAGCTTCCAGTCTTTTTTTTTTTTTTTTTTTTTTTTTTAGTTTCTTGTTTCAGTAATAAATCATTATCATATTAATGGGTTCCATCTATTCTGAGACAGTTTTGAATGATTTTGTCTCCAAATAAGTAGTGATGCAAAATATTTTTTCCTCTCTTGTCCAAGGCATTGGGATCAGGGATGAATAGTCATTATAATGTACTAATTTCATATCTGAAACAAAAAAAGAACAGAATAATATTATTAGTAGATTTATTAGCAGTCACATGGGTCCCATGTATATTGAGACACCTTGTATATGAGTAACAGCAGAATATGAGTACAGATGAGGGATAGGGATTTTTTAAATCTACTACACTCTGATAGTTTAGTGTAACAGCCATATATTTACATACATATATATATATATATATATATATACACGCACACTCACTGAGATAAAGGGTGGAGATTTAGTATTGATACTACACTTTGATCTTTGGTTGAAAAGTATAATGTTTATATTGAAATAGAAAAGTAAAGATCAGAAAGATTGAGGATGTCACAGATACTACACTTTGATCCTTTGAGAGAGTAATATGCGTTCATATTTAAAATCATTTTGCTGGTGTTTTTGATAGTATAGAATGCTTCTACCTGAACATATAAATGAGTATTTTTTGGCATAGGAGTGGGTTGTAAAATATCATTTTTTTTTTCTCCCTTTTTCATTTGATCGACTCTTATTGGGAATGTGAGTCTTAATTATATGATGAAGAAAAATTGTTCAGAATGTGAATGCTAGAAAAATGAAAGAAGAAACGAAGGAAATGAATGAGGAGTGAAAGGTTAAAAAAGAAAAAAAGTGGAATAATCAATAAGAATATGAGTAGTGGTAAAAAAAAAAAGGGGAGGGAGGGTTGCAAAGAGGAGAATGAATACAGTTTCAGAAAGAGGAGACAGCAGAGAATCAGGGGTTGGGAGGTGAATGAGGATGACGTTAAGTGTTAAAAAAGGGGTGTATAAAAACGTGGGTTGTGTTGTGTTGTGTAAAATTTGTAAAAGCTAAAAATGTGCTGGCAGTAAAAATCAAAAAAGAAAAAGAATAATGTCAAACCTTGACTTTTGAAGACTTAATTATTCATGAGTCTGCCTTCAATAATTAAAAGGCCTTGTTGGCAGGGCTTAGAATATGCTAACTCTATCTCTTGTAGAGGGCTAAGACCTCTTCTTCCTAAAAAATACTAATACCCTTAGGAAAGGCATGAACCCCGTTATTCCCCAGCTATGGGTTAAATAGTATCTCTGCTGTTCTTCTATAAGGATGGCTTTGGCATTAAATAACCCATGAGGGTTGATATGCCATTCAACAAAACAAGTAAATTTTCTTTCTCTTAGACTGGTTATCTAATCAAGGCTAAAGAACTCAATCTACTTTACTAGTTATCTATAGCTGGAGGGAGAATAGGTTGATTCATGCCTTTCTCAAGGGGATTAGCGTGAAGTGAAATGCAAACAGCCTCATACAGGATTTGAACTTGTGTTGCTGGTTCCATTTGTTATGATAACCATTATGCTAAGTGTGCCTCTCTTTTCTGAGAACTTCCATATCTTTTTAACTCATGCAGTTTAGTCTTCTGAACATTTCTCTGTGGAGTGTAGTTATTTCAATATTGGTAAGAGTTTTGGCTTTAGTAAATAAAAACACGATTTACCTCTGCCTGCAGACATTATGAAACTAAAATAAAAAGAAGAAAAAGTCCTGTAAATGATGTCTTTCAGAAAATCAAAATGTAATTTGTATAGATTTTCTAACTTGAGTTGCAGGTTTTCTGCATTCGCTACGTTTTAATAATTAAAGACTTGTAGAACGTTTTGTTTTCTTGATCAAAAACCTAATTAGATTCCTTACATTAAAGATTACCATCTTTTATTTATCTTCAGTTGTTTTTTTTTAAATTTTTTATTTTTGTTTTTTGTTAAAAGATTTTTCCCTACTTCTCTCTAAAAGTGTTTCTTGTGTGCATTTTTTTATGAGGCAGGTGATATATTACACCTGCCAATTACCCACTTCTGCACGAAACACTAGTTAATGATGTTGGCTATAAATAACTTAAGTGGTTCTAAGAAAGTCAGTTTATTTTTATTGGTTGCTAATTGCTAAATTCGATCTGTTTATCACTCCGTCTTTTAGATAGGTCTTTATTTTAATCTTTTTTGTTTTTTTCTTGTCTCTATAACTAATAACATTTTTATTTTGAATAGACATTTTAATTACAATATAAAAAAGGAGACCCTCTTATTTAAAAAAAAATCAATGGGGCTATTTTATTTGGTTGAGTCAAGTTTTGCAATATTTTAGTAGGTTCTAGTCTGTTGCACATATCATGTGACCGAAGCATTTCAAGCTATGGAAGTTACCCTCTGTGGTTGGTAGTATCTTGATAGTTGGTTTGGTGACATTATGAATTTTTTCACTGTGTGTGTGTGTTATATACCCTATCTATGAACATTAATGGGTATGTTGGACACTATTGTGTGGCGGGTAATTTTGCTGATGAAGTAGTCACCACTAGTAGTGGGTACCTTCTTCATGCTGTCAGCAAATATTGTAGTTTGTTAATGTTATAAAGATTTCCATTTAATTTCAAACCTCTATTTTGGTTATTTCTTATAAACTAACCTTTTGTTAGGTTACAACAGTGTGTGATTTGAAAACTGCACTGATGAATGTAAAATATAATCTAATTCAGGAATTTTTGCTTTATGAGTTTAAGCTGAGCCATCACCCAACAGAAACAACCAAAAACTTTAGTTGTACGAAAGGTGAAGTTGCAGTTGATTGCAGTACACTAACTAGATGGGTCAATAAATTTGGCCCAGCCTGTAAGAACTTTAACAATCAGGCAGTCTCGTAGGCTTAAAACTGTGGATTTCAAGGCTGTGCTCCAAGCTGTAGAGGTAAATCTGATGAGTGGCTCCAGGAAAGTTTAAGGCACACAGTCCAGTGTGGTTCATCACATTCACAAACTCTGCAATAGCATCCATAGCTGCAGAATTTTGCTTCATGTATTGTTGTGAAATTGAAACACAAAACCCGCAGACTGCTGCCTCTGATGAGCTAACCAGGGTTCACCGTTCAGAGAGACAACAAGTGATGTGCTGTATGTGCGGGTAGAACAGCTGACATTTACGTGAATCTAGCAACCATCTTTGGCTGGAGAGAAAACAGATGATGAGCCTGATGAATGAGAGAAATGAAATGTGACAATGAAGCTGTGTGGAATGAATTCCTTTCATTGCAACCCCAAAAGGAAGGAAGGAAGAAAGAAAGAAAGAAGCCAGAAGTGACAAGCTTCAAAACGAGCATGAATATATCTTGCATTTGGAGTGCTGTAATTATAGAAAAAAAATGGAAGCATGAGCGTCTTTGGGGGTGCAATATGTTGGTCACATGTGTCGTCTCTGGTGGGATGGGGTTTGTGACATATGCAAATTTTGGCCGGCCAGAACTGGTATAAAAGGAGTAATGTCAGCATTGTTGTTGTTGTTGCATTTATTGCTTCACAGTAGGACTGAGTGAACCAGTTTGACACTGAAAGTGAGAAAGACAGGACTGGTTGCGAGCAGTTAAAAGGTTTCATATTACCAAAATCTTGCAATTTTCCCTGATAAAGAAAAAAAAAAACGGTTTATTGATTGATTAGTGGACTAATCTTTTGAACATTTGAATCTTCTAAAATAATGTCCATTTTTCCTATTTCATTTACCCTGGTATTTATTTGATAATTATTGATGTTTGTTTTCCTTTTATTCTATACTTTTCTAGCAAATATAAGAAAGGCGAAAAAAACGTTATTCTTTGTATTTCCCTTTTACTTCTTAATCCTTGGAAGCCTATCCCATTATGCCATGTGGCCTAGTCGGCTGGGGTTGTAGAACACATCAATTACATCCCTGCCGAGGAGTAAAACTCCCCCAACAAGTGTCCTGGATATGATAGTAAATAATCTGATGGTGAGGCTCCAGTATTGCTGGAGCTTTGGAGAATGCAGAGTATCCCTTTATTGCCCATCCCTCTGGCCCAGAGTGGTTGCACCTGATAGGGTCCTATCTGTGGGTTAAATAGAACTAAACTGTGTGCTTATGCTAAACTGAATTGTTTGAAATAGAACTGTTTATATGTATTAAAATGGATTTGATATTAAATAATGGAAAATGGTTGATATACCATCAAACCAAACCAAACTAATTTGTTGAAGAGTAGTACATTTATTTCAATATTGGTAAGAGTTTCAGCTTTTATAAATAAAAACATAATTTACCTCTGCCTGCTGACATTATGAAGCTAAAATAAAAAAAAAGTGGACTAGATATGACTCTAAACAATCTGATGGTGAGGCTTCAGTAATGCTGGAGCTTTGGGGAATGCGGAGTACCCTTTATTGCCACTGCTCCTCGGTCTACTTTTGCCTTAAGTGGTAGCACCTGATAGGGTCCTATCTATAGGCTAAATTGAACTGTTTGACATTTAAACTGTGTACTTATGCTAAACTGAATTTTTTGAAAGAGAACTGTTTTTACATTTAACTATGTATTTGTATAAGGTAGAAATAAGTGAAACCATTTAACTGTGTGAAAAAATGAGCTCAGGCTCATTTAAAATATGAATCATATCTAATATATATGTGTAACATACCCATGATACGGATATGTGAAATGTACATAGAATGTTCATAATGCACATATAGAGAGCATAGGAATCCTGAAACACAAAAAACACGACATCTTAGTTCAGGTATGAAACTTTTTATTACCTTTGAGTTAGAAGGTTTTTTGACATAAGGAGAGAGATACACAATATTTCTATACTGACTTTTCCATCTGCCCCAAATCACGTGCAGCATCTGCCGAGCTCCAAAAGTCAACTGTCTTCTTCGGACACTAAAACTCAACTCACTGACTTTTTTCAAATCTCCCAAATCCTCTACGCACGCTTCTGGTGCATGACATCATTCACATTCCCCAGTCACAATTCCTATCTGGGATTTTTATTTTGACAACTGTGAATGACACATCCTACCTGCATGTGCGTTGCACCTAACTAACCCATGCGCTAAGCGAAAGGTTCTCAGCCTAACTAAACCAAAAGGCAAGATATATAAAATGCAATCCCTTGGCCATTATATTACATATGTATAAAAAGGATTTGGCATTAAATGACCTACAATGATTGATATGCCATCAAACCAAATCCGAATTCATCATACAATGGGTTCCTTAAGATTGGGCTCTTGGCTTAAAAATTGCTGAAAATATAATTATTGTAGTTTTTTAATATAGAAAAAAAAATGGTGTTTTGAGTCCAATATTTAACTGCATCTAGGGAGTGTGGAGTTATGCCTTTATTGCTATTACTGTCAGATACACTGAGATCATAATTGTTAGAGTCCCATCTGAAAAAGTCAGGATTTTCCTCTTTCCACCAGGCATTCATGCTAAGTAGTCAGAAACTCTGCTCGGTTCTAGACAGCTTCTACTCACAATCCTAGGAGAGGTTAAGGGTTATTTTAGTTGCCTGGTGCTTGAGGCACATCTGAAAAGGAATGACAGTGGAACCTGAGAAATTTTTGCACCTACCCCTCAGGAGGCACTCTCACCTTAAAATGACTTTGTACCACATACCAATACTCTTGGGGGTTAGTTAAATACAATTTGGGTCCCATCTAAGGGGTAAATAGATTTGCTTGGAAATTATAAGTATTAGATAGGAATACTTGCAACTATATAACTGTGCAAATTATTTGTATTAAGATTAGTTACTTTAACCTGCAATTGTGTACCAAAGATTATTATTATTAATTACTAGTCATTGCTTGAAATGCTTGAAACCATGTGCAAAGTATTAGCATTAGATAGGAATACTTGAAACTATATAATTATTAGCATTAGATAGGAATACTTGAAACCATAAAATTATTAGCATTAGATAGGAATACTTGAAACCATAAAATTATTAGCATTAGATAGGAATACTTGAAACCATAAAATTATTAGCGTTAGATAGGAATACTTGAAACCATAAAATTATTAGCGTTAGATAGGAATACTTGAAACCATAAAATTATTAGCGTTAGATAGGAATACTTGAAACCATAAAATTATTAGCGTTAGATAGGAATACTTGAAACCATAAAATTATTAGCGTTAGATAGGAATACTTAAAACCATAAAATTATTAGCACTAGATAGGAATACTTGAAACCATAAAATTATTAGCACTAGATAGGAATACTTGAAACCATAAAATTATTAGCACTAGATAGGAATACTTGAAACCATATAATTATTAGCATTAGATAGGAATACTTGAAACCATAAAATTATAAGCATTCGATAGGAATACTTGAAACCATAAAATTATAAGCATTCGATAGGAATACTTGAAACCACATCACTTTGTCCAAACAAATTATTATTAAATAGGAATAATTACTTAAAATCACATAATTGTCTATAAATTATTAATTTTAAGAATAATTACTTCCAGCAATGATTATTTAGAAATGATTATAAACCTAAGAGGTACTACCAGTTAGAGTGAACCTGGGAGTAATGGCAATGGAAGAATATTCCAAACTTTTCAGAGCTCCAGCCTCACCACCCGATGCAGTTTAGTCATACCCAGGACGAAACTTTTTTATATTTTTTAGAAGGGGGGGTCTTTCTTCTCCAATGGGGATACAGTCAGTCTATTCTAAAGCCCCATGGAACATATGCTCTGCTTCTAAAGAGGAGAGGGAGCCACTGTCTAACTGCTCCCTTAAACCAGGCAGCGGATATTAATGTCATGAAAACATTGACTGATCTATTGTCCAAGTCGTTATGCCAAGTGAGTAACATTTATTTTGCTGGCTTCACTCCAGATCGATTCAACACTGAATTTGTTTGGTCAGGGACAGCAATGGAAATACTTGAGGGCATTATGGCATAGAGGAGTACACACTTCTCACAGGATATACTTATGGGATAGTGCCAGATTTCTCTTGAAATCGGTTGGCACCAAATTTGACTCTTATCACTTAAAAGAAAAAGACTCTTACAACGAAAACAAAAGGAACATTTTAAAATAATATCTAATAATTATTGCTAACAACATTCTATATTTTTAACTCTATACTTTTTTTTTTTCTTTTTTTTTTTTTTTTTTAGTGGGTGTCCTCGTGGTGTAATGGTTAAAGCGATGGACTATGGAATCGTAGTAAGCGAGTTCATACTCCAGTCGCGCTATTACGTTCACTTTCGGACTAATACCCTTGGGAAAGGTATTAACCCCCTTATCCTCTCAGCTATGGGTTAAATAGTACCACTACTGTTCTTCTAGGAGAATGGCTTTGGCATCAAATAACCTGCAAAGAGTTGATATGCCATTAAACAAAGAAACCAAACCTTTTTTTTTTTATTCGCTGGAGAAGTGGTTTTCAACTGGGATGTTGGAACGCCCTAGTGTATCCCAGGAGGGGGATGTCCAGAGATTTTGAATAAAAATATGGATTTTAAAATTTTTTTGACAGTTTTATCC
Organism: Sepioteuthis lessoniana; assembly: GCA_963585895.1. Classification (NCBI taxonomy): domain Eukaryota; kingdom Metazoa; phylum Mollusca; class Cephalopoda; order Myopsida; family Loliginidae; genus Sepioteuthis; species Sepioteuthis lessoniana. The sequence goes on from CAUZXS010002138.1 coordinate 37,512, forward strand.
TTATTTAAAATCTCATTCAGTATCCCGACCTAACTCAAAACAAACTAATGTGTGATATTAAATTGTTACTGTTACATAGCAATATTTAAAACCATTTAACAAATGAGCTCTGGTTCTTATAAAAAAATATTATCTACAAAGTATGCATTTAAAAATCATATATATTTAATATGTATTAACAGGATATTAAATAACCTACATAAAAAGGTATATTAAAATTGTTTACTGATATTTGGTGCTAGGGATAATATTTAGTCCTGCCCCCACTTACCAAGTTCCAATAGTATATCCATTGAATAAACATAAAGGAAAGACAAGATAAATTTATAAAACATTTAAATCACACATATATATATATATATATAAAACATGTTTTAAAGGAATCATCATCATGTTCTGCTGCTATTACAGATTTCCCTGACTCTTTCTTACCACCTATCTCTGTCATCCTTCACTTTCGGCAGGTCTTCCAGGCTACATACTGTATCGGCATCAAGCTGCTGTAGATAGGTTCTAGTCGGTTGTCCAACCTTTGGTCGTCCATGTCAAGGGGTCCACCGGAGTACATCGCTCATGAGTTTGTCCTTACTTCTCTAGCAGTGTCTCACATGTCTGGTTCATCTAATTTGAATGGTTTCCATAATGGGTCGTAGGTGGCTGTACAGCTGCTGTTTTTTAGGGAGTTGCTTTTGGGACTTGTTCAATAGAGCTTGTAACATTCTTGTGTAATTTCTTTCAAGATTTTTCTCCCTATGTTTAGTGTCCACATGGTGCATCTATGTAAAGTTTTTTTGATCGGAAAAATTGATCCAAAAACTTGTAGGAATATTAATATAGAATGTATTAAAAACTGATCAAATATGAACTAAGTTGCATGTTAAGCTTGGCATAAAAAAGAAAAATCTTATTTGTATTAGAGGTTTTTGCATTGTGTCTTTTCATTTCAAAGGCAAGTTGAAATAAAGTACCTCACTGGAATTGGAGACAAAGTCTCTGTTCTGTTCAATGAACTTTATTAAAATCAACTCTATCCTTTATTTCTTTTTAATAATCACTGTCTTACTATCCATTTATAAATGGATGAATACTGCTAATTGAGATAAGATTGATAGAAATTGGTCTGAATATGTAAATGTAAAACAGAAAATTTAATCTGAATGTTTTTTTAAATTGAATATTTTTCAAAACCTGACACAAATTATAGGCATCTATGGCAATACAGAGAATAAAGTTATAAACACAAAAAGGGTTGGTATCAAGGGATTAGTCTATAAAGATTCACTTTAAGCATTTATCTCTCAAGTCATAAGATGGTTCCTTTCTGCTGTCAAATTTCAAATTAAATGGCTTACATGGGTTAGGTATTTTATAATAATTAGAAACTTTGTTTTATCTAGATGGTAACATCAGATTTATATCTATTTCTGACAGGAAGCTGCTTATGGCATATACCAAGAATTTAAGTGGCCTACTTGGGTTAGGTATTTTATAGTAATTAAAATATTTATTTTACCCTGAAGACAACATCAAATTGATATCTATTTCAGACGGGAAATTGTCTATGGCGTATACCAAGAAATTAAATGAAGAGTTCTTTTGCCCTGTTGGCTGGAGTTGTAGAATAAACCAACTGCACCTCTGCAGAGGGCTAAGACTTCCCCCAATGAGTGTCCTGGAAATTACACTAAACAATCTGATGGTGAGGTTCCAGTGATGCTGGAGCTTTGGGCAATGTGGAGCACCCTTTCATTGCAATTGCTCCCAGGTTCATTCTGGCCTGGTGTGATAACACCTGATAGGGCCCTATCTTTGGGTCAAATAGAATTTAACTGTGTACTTATGCTAAACTGAAATGTTTGAAATAGAACTCTTTTTGATATTTAACTGTGTCTAATCAAAAACTATACTCATACTAAACTAAATTGTGTGAATTAGAACTGTTTGACTAAACTGAATAGCTTGAAATAGTTTAATTGTTAAAAACATTTCTATGTACTTATGGTAAACTGAATTGTTTGAAATAAAACTGTTTATTTCTATAAAGATAGATTTGGTATTAAATAACCTACAAAGGTTGACATGCCTTAAAACCTAACCAACCAACCAAGAGTTAGTTGTTTTCTTTACTTGCAAAAAAGAAATTATCCCAAATTTTAAATTTAAAACTACTTTTATTAATTATAGTCAAAACTACTTAATGTGTCAGTTTCTGTGTTTTCTTTACATGTCTTCTGTAATTCATTGGATGAAGCAGAGATTATACTATCTCAATTTTCAGAAGTATGGAAATCATTACATTAAAAGTGCTGAGTCAATAAAGATCCAATTTCAGGAATTTGTATATGGCTAATACCAAAGATAATCCAACAAGCTCCATCGGTCTGGCTTTGTGCGAAACAAATTTAGTCAAGCAGGATTTTTTTTTTTTTTAGATATAAGTATTATTAATTATTTTTGTGAGAATGAAAATTTTTTTTTTAAACTAATATAAATTTTTTCTTTTATGTTGATTTTACTTTTCTCAACTTACTCGTTTTGATAAATTTCCCATGCACTCTGGTACTTTTATTGCAATTTTTGACATTTGACTCTGAAAGATCAAAACCACTTGTCACTTCAGATTGCAGCTAAACAGCTTTTAGGCTGACTATCTTTAGAATCAGGAATTCTTAGAGCATTTAGGATGAATCAAAGACTAGTGCAGAAATAGGGATACCGATTAATGGTAAGGAGCTTATTGCATTTTTATTGAAGAAATCTAAGATGCCATTCTTAAATTGGTGGAATCATATGTCTAAATCCAGAATAGAAATGTCATTCTGCAACTTGAATTCCTGGTAATTGACAGCATTAGTGATGATTTATCTTTGGTTTTAAATGGAAGACATTTTGGCCTGAAGCCCGTTGTATTGGCTTGGGTATCGAAAATTTGATGTAAAGAAGGGATATTTACTAAGTTTAGAGTGGGACAAGACCAAATACAATAGAAAATATACAGAAAGATTTGTACAACAATCTTTTAAGTGGGGACAGCTGCCCATTTTACAAAGTGTTATATCTTCTTGATATTTACTTCATCTTTGTCAGGTACAAGACCAAGTAGAGAGAAAATGGTGTTCAGAAGATTGTGTTGTGCTGATCTCCCAAATGGAATAGATCTTGTCACTCAAATTGTTGTAGCTCGGTCAATTTTCCTTTTTTTCTGGTTACAGAGTTTTAATAGTAATAAAATGTTTTAATAATAAAATAATATTTAATAATAATATCTATCCTTATTTTATAATGTTTTACTAGAAAGGATTAATTCCTGATGTCATGCATTTAGGAAAAAATAAATATTTTTATAAAACTTTTTAAAGGTACAATCATTTATTGGTTATCAATGTGTGTGTGTGTATATATATATATATATATATATACATATATATATATATATATATATATATATATATATATATATGTTTATAATCATGTGTGCTTATATATGCATATGTATATATATGTGTGTGTGCGCATAAGCATATGTGTAATTAGGCAGCAGTCTTTCATTTAGGCATATTTGATTAAATAATAAAAACACATTTTGTTTATATAATTTTATTAAGATTCTTTCATAATAAAATTTCTTTAAAAAATTATATAGACAAAATGTGTTTTTAATATTTGATCAAATGCGCTTATATGTGTGTGTGTGTGTGTGTTAGCATGTGTGTGTTTGTGTTCAAGCATATGTGTGCTTATATAGTGTGTGTAAGCATATGTGTGCTTATATATATGTGTGTGCGTGTGTAAGCATGTTTGCTTATAGATGTATGTATATATGCATATATCTACATGTGTGTGTGTGTTTATAAACATATATCTACATATATCAGTGTGTTTGTGAGTTTTAATACATGCATGTGTGTATTTCTTTATTTATGTATGTATGTATATATGTGTGTGTTTGTTTTTGTGTGTGCGTATTATATATATATATGTATATGTATTTGAGTGTATGTGTGTGTATGTATATACATATATATGAGGATCATTAAATAAGTTTCCAGACTTTTTTTGTATGGGCACTTTTATTGATGGTACACACATGAAACTCTAGTCCCCTTAGAAGTAATCTCTTCCAGCTGCAATGCACTTGTTCCACCATATCAATAACTTCTGGAAGGCCCATGGAAGTCCTCTTGTGTGAGCGTGTCAATGACCTTCGTCATAGCCTCTTTCATCTCCTGAATTGTCTCATAATGATAGCCTCTGAGCTTAGGGAATAACCAGAAGTTACAAGATCAAGGTCTGGACTGTAGGGAGGCTGATGAACTGTTTTGATGCCCATCTTGGTCAAATAGTCTGTGACAAGGATGGAATTGTGGTCTGGTGCATTGTCCTGGTGGAAATGCCACTGACCTGATTTGAAGAGTGCTGGTCACTTCTGACGGAATCTCTTCCTGAACTCCCTTAAAACCTCAACATAGTAACCCTAACCCTTTGGCCAATCAACTCTGGTGTTCTGACTTCCTTACTCCTCTCACACCTCTCATCATCCCTCAGAAACTCCCTGGCTTCCTTGAATCTTTTATGCCACTCAAAAACTGATACTTGATTCATGCAAGATGGTCCAAAAGCAGTCTGAAGCATTCCATACAATTCTGTGGCAATTTTTCCAAGTCTAAAACAGACTTTTATTGCATATTGTTCTTCTAAAGTGTCCTGATGTCCAGATTGCATTTTTGAAATTCACCAGCTGTGACAATCAGGCTTTTGTAGGGTGTATTTCAATTGCTGCTGTAGCTATTCATTTGAAGCTGAAATCATAAAAATTGGTCAGTCATCTCATAAGATGTATAGCAATAAGATACTGAATTTTCAAGAGTCTACGATAATTTTAAATGCCTGTACAAAAAAGTCTAGAACTTATTGAATGCACCACGTATACACACACACACACACACACACACACACACACACATATATAAGTGTATTTGTGTGTGTGTATATATATATATATATATATGCCTGTGTGAGTATATATGTGTCTGTATACATGTGTGTGTGTGTGTGTGTGTGTGTAATGTTTAATAAAGTTGTTGCAGGTATACCCGTCTATCTCTCTTATGCTCTTGCTCTCTTTCCTTTAGTGTTTGTGTGTGTATATATATATATATATATAGTCATCCACAGACAGGTCTGTTTCGTTCTATCAGAACTCATCAGTGTGGCTAGACAGTAGCTTCCCGTAGCTGGGACCGAAACCTGGTTGACTCAAATGCCAAGCTAAAGCCTCTAACCATTCAGCCACGAGGAGCCATTATCTGCAAAGTAAATTTTAAACGGTTATGAATCACAATTACTATTGTTTACATACATCCGTTTATATATATATATATATATAATGTGTTAAAGTATTTGTTTGCTTTAGTGTAGAATAAATACCAACTGTGAATTGCATTGTTCTCTGATTTTCTAAGTTAGTGTTAAATTCAATATATTAATAATACTGACTTCTATAATATTCCCTTTGATATAATAATAAAATCCCGGTGTATTTATGATTCAAAATAGAATTGACTTTTATAAATTTGTTTTAGCTGTATACCTATGGGCTATACAGGATTGGAGGTAGAGTATTTTTGGGCTTTATTGTAGAATCAATATCATTCATGGATCTCATTGTTATGTAATTTGTGGGATTAGGTTAAACTTTTGAACTTAGTATTTTCTTTATTTTGCATTTGATTGGTGTATTTTTTATAAGTTTTAATTTTGTTGAAAATGGTCCAAAAATTGTGAATATCTTTTAATAAATTTGATTTATATTGATTTAATTATATTAATTTTTGTCCCCATCATTCTTTCTTTGATTATGTATATATGTGTGTGTTTTATATATATATATATGTGTGAGTGTTTGTTTTTGTGCGTGTGTAATATATATTTATGTTTACTGTGTATGTATATATGCATGTACATGTGTATTTGTGTGTGTATGTATATACATATATATGAGGATCATTAAATAAGTTTCCATACTTTTTTCATATGGGGATTTTTATTGATGGTACATACATGAAACTCTAGTCCCTTTCAAAGTAATCTCCTCCGGCTGCAATGCACTTGTTGTACCATTCCAATAACCTCTGGAAGGCCCATGGAAGTTCTCTTGTGTGAGTGTGTCAATGACCTTAAAAATAAAATTTATCGAAATAAGTAAAATGGCAGAAAGATAAAAAAAAATCAGTTGAGAATGTGATACTGTTAGTCATATCAGTGAAATGCTGAGTACAAGATAGCATGCACACACTAACACACACACACATATATATATATATATATATATATATAATAAATGAATATATATTAGTTTTTATATATATTTAATAGCATAGATGATTATCTGCGAACTCTGTTTTTATACTGTCCTTACATGGCAATTATCTGGCAGAAATTATTTAAATATGTGCAAAGAAAGGAATAATAGTAAATAGAATTTATGTTAGATAGAAATGCTTGAAACCATTTAAATGTGCGAAACAAAAAAAAAAAGAAGAAAAAAAAACAAGCTCATCTGCAAAATGTGTTTACAAATCATATATTTAATATATATAAAGATTTGGCATTAAATGACCTACAGTGGTTGATATGCCATAAAATCTAACTATACCAACTAACCAAATTCTTTTTGTTATTTTCTATTGTATTCCTTTCTTCATTCTTTCTTTTCTTTCTTCATTTTATTCTTACCTTACTTTTATTGATTTTTTTCTTTCATTCTTCTTTTACTGTTTTTCTTTCTTCCAGATTGTCTTTTTTTTTTTATTTAATTCTTATTCTAATCCTTTCTTCATTCTGTCTATTCTTTTTTCCTTCCTTTAATTCTTTTTTCATTTCTTTTTCTTTTACTCCTTTCTTTTATTCTTACACTTCAATTATTCTTTTATTCATTCGGTTATAGATGTGTTGCTGCATAATACACCAGACTGGACAACCAAAATTAGATAGAAAGAAAGGGCAGATAAAAACAATTCCTTTCCTATTCAAGACATGCCATTGAGTATTTTATTGGTCAAAACACCTCCAAAAGTTATGGTTTAAAGCTGTGCTATCATATTTCTTTTAATGTCCTCAAAACTTTGAGATGAATTTTCTGTTTTAGATCATCATCATCATATCGTGCTGGCAGCACGGATATCCCTGACCCTCTCTCGCCACTCCTCCCTATCGTTCATCGCCCTAGGTAGGTCTTCAGGACAACAACCTGTATCTTCACATAGCTGCTGAATGTACGTTCGAGCTGGTTGTCCTGCATTTGCGCGGCCATGTGTGGGGATCCATAAGAGTACATCTCTTATGAGTTCATCTCCGCTTCTCCAGCAGTGTCCTGCATGTCTGGTTCGTCTAATTTGAATAGTTTTCGTGATAGGGGGCAGGTGGCCGTACAGTTGGTGTCTTGTGGGGTGTTGCTGCCAGGACTTGTTCAGGATTGCACGCAGCATTCTTGTGTAATTGCCGGTACTTTAAAAGTAGTAATTTTTTAAAATAGTTAATTTTTGGTTGTAAAATATTGCACTGGGAGTGACTTAAAATTGGAAAATGCTGCAGTAAAATGATTAATATGGTGTCTGGTTACTGTTGATACTCCCCTTAATTTTGTTGGTCCAATTAGAGAAAATAAAAAGGTCCTCAAATTTTAGTACTGAATGTAAAAAATGAAGAAAAGATTCATATATATAAAAGTCACAGTTGAGGATAACCCAAAGGCTCCCTTTTCAATAGCTACTACACTGAGGTGTAGGGTAGGGTGCTACTCCTTTCCCTGGATTGCTCCACTTTACCCTTGATTTGTGCCTTATAATGTTGAGTGTTAAACAAGACGGCATTAAGTACGATTTTTTTGAGTCTTTGGTATATATATATATATATATATATATATATATAGAATTAATTTTGAAAATAGCGACAATGTTTTGAAATGCCTTTTAAAATTTTTTTTGTTTTAATATTCTGTATTGCTTGATAGTATTCTATTTCTGTTGATAGCGTTCTGTTTTTTAAATTCATCTACAACTCAGTTTTATCCAACTCTGCATTTGCATAGTTTTGTTATGTTATAAAGACCAGAAAACTTTCAAGACTTGTTTTAAAAAACAACTCTCTTTACACATGCAAGCAACCCCTGATGATGGCCTATGAAGGGTCTGAAAGCTCTCAGGACAATTTAGGTAAATTCATCTACCAATTCCAACGTGAAACCAAGACACTTATCAGGAAACTTGAAAGGATCCTAATTAAATTATATAGATAAAATATCTTTAATGAAACATGCTTAAATGAATTACTGCTGCCTAACTACATATATATATATATATATATCTAAGTAGGATATCATAGACACACTGTCAATAAATATATATATATATATATGTATGTATGTGTGAGTATTTTTCACCAAAAGCTGCTGACTAAAAAGTATCTTGAATTGGCTTAGACTCATCTAGATATCATTTTATTATGTAATTTACTCATGTGGGCACATGTCTTAATTTTTAAAATTAAAAATAAAAGGAAGTACACTATATGGATTATTTAATAGTCATCTCCCTTGAGAGATTATTGCAAATTCCCTCTGCAAGTTCCACGCAAACTGCTTTTTTTCAAGGGCTAAAGAAATGTGACATTGATCTCTTCAAATCCATTGTTAAATGATTATCTTCGTCTTGAGATGTCTGGGATTCTTCCCATCCATTGCATTCATTCATATTCCTGTTTTTGCTTATCCCTGATTCTTTGAGTGTTCTTATTCTTTACCTTATCTTGATACCATAGCATTATCACCATTTGCCAAGCAATGGTCAATTCAACCTTGCTTAATTTGATTCTGAATCCAGAATGGCCTAGTAGGCTGGGGATACACCAAATGCATCTCTGCTGGGGAGAGGTAAGATTCTTCCCGCTCGTGGTTTTCCTGGATATGACATTAATAAATCTGATGGTGAGGCTCTAATAATGCTGGAGCTTTGGAGAATGCAAAGTGCCCTTTCATTACCATTGCTCCCAGGTTCTTTCTGATCTGGGGTGGTAGCACCTGATAGGGACCTATCTATGGGTCAAATAGAACTGTTTGACGTTTAAACTTAGTGCAAACAAATGACTTAAGCTAAACTGAATTGTTTGAAATAGAACTATTTAATCATTTAACTGTGTATAAACAAATGGTTGATGTTTAATTGAATTGTTTGTGTTAAATGTTTCCAAGTATTGCTATTTAACTGTGTTGATAAAGGATTAATAGTATATAGAATTATTTGTATTTTTATAGAAGTTAGGGAAACCATTTAATGCTGTGCAAAAAAAAAGAGCTCTGGTTCATTTAAAAATATTATCTACAAAATGTGTTTAGAAATCATATATATATATATATATATATATAGGATTTGTCATTAAATAACCTACAAGGTTGATATGCCACTAAACCAAAGTTAGTCAAGAAGGATTAACTTAATGTGTTCATAGTGAATTATTTTACTTGAGTGAAATTTTTAACTGAAGACTTTATTGAAATGTTCTGAGTAGATTTCTTTTTTCTTCTTTCCATTTCACTTTTAATCTTTCTATTTTTGAACTGAAATATGACCACGGCCTTGACTGCTTCTAATTTTTAAGTTTTTTTTTTGTTCCAAATTTATCCTGCTCCCCTTGTAAGTTAACATTTTCTTTTTGGAGTTATCTTCCCTTACTATTATTCTATTTTGTGTCTTTCTGTCAAAGCAGCTGTCTCTTAGTCATTTTTCTTGTTCTTTTTGCTTCTCCCTCCTCTTTAAAAAAATTTTTTTTTTGTTCTTTTCACCTGTTGTATGAATTACCCTACATTTTATTTATTCATGTAATCTTATTTTACAATCTCTGTTCATATTGATTTGATGAATCCATGGAAATTCCATCATTTAATTAGAAACAGCCTCTACCACAACTAATTGAAGATTAGTTTTCAGCCTTCAAAATGGTATTTCTCACCCTATGCATGTGAAGTACAGACGTGAGTTAATATGCAAAGTGGATACTGATCTACTGCTGGTGGGGGGGGGGCTTAAGATACACTGAATGTATCTCTCACACCTCTGTGGGTAAGACTCATCCTAAAAAGGTATGTTTTTTTATATGAACTACATGAAGTGGTGAAGCTCCTTAGAGTGTAGTCATGACTTTGTTGCCTCTCATATTACCTCCAATCTGAAGAGTTAGCATTTGTGATGGTCCTATCGGTCTGATTAAAGATTATTAGTACTTGAACCAATTTTAGTCTGTGCAAATTATTTGTATTCAGAATATTTACTCGAAGCTGTACAAATGATTATTATTGTTATTGTCATTAATTAATTGAAACCATATAGTAAAAAACCAAAGTTGGTGACCATAGTCCTACTACTCCTTTCCCTGGATTATTCCTCTTTACCCTTGATCTGTTCCTTATAATGCTGAGTGTTCAACAAGGAGGCCTCAAGTACCATTTTTTGAGTCTTTAGTAAGACTTGAACTGGGATTGAACCCAAGTCTTCTGGGCCATTTGCATACACTCTAACCATTATGCCAATGTCCGGTTTGAAACCATATAATTCTTTGAAATATTTGAAACTATATAAGTGTTTGGCTTGTTTTTTTTTGTTTAATGGCATGTCAAACTTAGTTGTTCTTCAACAAGAATGGCTTTGGCATTAAATAACTCACAGTGGTATTATTTAAACTATTGCTGGGTAGATAAAAGGGTTGATATCTTTCTCAAGAATATTAGTCTGAAAGTGAACATTATAACACCAATAAAGTTTGAACTCACTATGTGTATAATTGTGTTCAAATTATTGGTATTTCATAGAAATACTTGAAACCTTATAACTGTATAAACAAATGGTTATTTTTATTAAATATAGTTACTCAAAATCATAACTGTGCATGAATTGTATTAAGTTACTTCAAGCTATTATTGTTTACAAATAGTTATTATTTTAGTTACTTGAAACAATATGATTGCTTAAAAAAAAAGAAAAAAAGAGAAGACAGACTTTGGCATTAAATAACTGGATTGCCATACCAAAATATATGTATATATAGTCAACCACAAACAGTTTCAAGCTGCGATCAAAACATGGCTGACTTTGTTGGTCAGATATATTACCCCAAAGCATAGACAAAGGAATTATATATATATATATATATATATATATATATATATATATATATTTGCATATATACTTATCAGTTGCCAGAGGGCTCAGTTTATGAGAAGAACTTTACATTTATGCGTATGTGGTAGCCGTCAATTCCCCATTTGAGCGCTAAACCCACAGTGGGGGAGTGTGTGTGTGTGTGTGCATATATATATATATATATATATAGTCATTCACAGACAGACTGTTTTGTAGTATCACAACTCTTCAGTGTGGGTTGACATGCAAGATGCTTCAAGCTGGGATTGAAACTTTATGTCAGTTGGATATCTTACCCCAAAGCTATTATCCCTCTCTGTATAAGCGAAGGAATTTTTAAAGTATATATTGGAGTCAGATCTGTTTTGTTATGTACTTTGTTGACTTAATACTCAGAAAAGAGATATCATTGAGTATTAAAATCATGTATACACTTTAGAATGTTTATAATGAGGAAAATTAGAAAATTTAGTTTTTGATTTTTACTAATGTAATGTAATGTAAGTCAATAATTAAAAATCAATTGATTTGTGGAACTCTTTACTGTTCTTCAATTGGCCTCCTATTAAAGATATAGACTTTGTTACCAACACCTTTGACCATCAAGCTTATACAAAGAAAAAGCTTTGACCTATTTCAAAATGCTAATTCTGGATTATTCATTTACAATTAATATCAGAATTTGACACTCAATGACTCTTAAGAGGTTAATTTGCCATAAAACCCAACCATCACCAACCTAAAAATATGCGTTTACAAATCATATATATGTGTAAAAAGGCTCTGGCATTAAATAACCTATAGAGGTTGATATGCCATTAAATCCAACCAACCAACTGTTCTTCATAAGTACAAAATAAAGCATGTGTAACAGTTCATTCCTTCTTAAGACCCACTGTGTTTTAATATTGCACCGATTCCTTAGGCAAAATTTTAATTCAATACTTTTTTGAATATCATTCTTTTGTAATTTAGTACTAAATGTCAAAAAAAAAAAAAAGACTTCTCACATTTTTGGAAGACTAAAAGAATGCTGAAATGGTTTCAAACCAAATGGTACCTTTTTTAAAATTCTATTTTAAATAGAAACCAACAAAAGAAATATTAATTCAAAAAATTTTACATTTTTAATTTTGAGCTTCTTTTTATTGTAAGGACATATTTTTTATTTCTTGGCTTCTTTTTATTTTATCTTACCTATGTTACAGTTTTAGAGGGTAAAAAGTATAAAAATTACAAAAATTAAATGAATGGATTGTTTATTAGTAACTCAAGAACTGATTTTTTTAAACAAATACTTTTCGTATTTCTTAGAGCAAAATATATTAATTCATAATCAGTGTAAATCAAAAACTTAAAAAAATAGAAATAAACCTCACCTAGAATAAACAAATACTTTTTGTTTGAATTAATATGTAAAATCATCCACCTAAAAATAAGGACCTAGTTTTAATTCCTAGCTTTTTTTGTTATATCTTTATAGGGTAAAAAAAATGAATTAAACAAATACATTTTTTATCATTGTAACTCAACAGACAATTAAGAAATGAATCTATATTTTTGTCATTTAAAAAAGTCTTCAAAAAAAAAAAATTATAGTAATGTTTGAAACTCCCCATGAGTTTAGGGTTATGTTTTTTAAATGATATTTTAAATGTGAATAAAAAAATTCTAATATAAAAGATTGTTGAAATATGTGAATTCTTTTAGGTCCTTTTATTGTTTAATTTTTCGTGGGTAAATAAAATATTTGCATTAAAATTATACTGTTTTTCAAAAATTTATAACATATTTATCTTTCACCAAGCAGTAACTGTTAAAAAGAAAAATTTATTGGAGACCAAGAAAATAAAATGATGAAAATTTTTTAAACCTTTCACCTGTATATATTCATATATTAATTCAAATATAAACTAAAAGAGAAAGTCTGTAAAATAAAAGAAAACATTTCATTTCAATTAATAGGTGAAATCTTTCAACTACAAATAAGGAGACATTTTTAACTCTTAGCTTCATTCTCTCTTCCCACTTTCTACCTCACTCACTGGTGTTCTTAAAATCCTTTTAGAGTACTTCTCCTAAAGCGTGTGTGTGTGTGTTTGTATTTATAATAAATATACACATTTAGAATCCCTAAAAGAGCCAGAAACTACATGCCCTCGTTTTGCCAAATGGATTATCAGGATAATTCTGACTTAAAATGGTTGACCCAAATGGCATTTTATTATTAAGGTGCCCCCCCCCCGACAGATAAAAATTAGTATAATAAAAACAAAAAAACAAAGCTCCAAACCCACATTCTATTTGCTAAGGAGCAAGGCTTTTTTGTGCCTGAAAGCATTTGAAATTTCAGACCTGATTGAGTAAGTCCCTGGGGTTATTATAAGAAGCTGTAGCTAACTTTTCCTCCATACATAGGGGGCAATATCTATCACCAGCTTTATATTTTTGGCATTTCCTTATTTCCCATTTTAATATGGGATCTATTCTTTATTTCTTTTTGATTGCCCACACATAGATAAACTAGGCTTATGCCTGTATATTTCATGTATGAAACTTCTATGGTTATCTCTTTTTTTTTTTTTTTAATGCTCCTATATATATATATATATATCTCCTACTCAAGGCAAAAGAATTCTCTGAATTCAAAACCCGAAGAGTGTTGTTTGGAGAACCTATGACACACCGGTGCACCATTCTTATGTTATCAGCTCATCCAAAATGTATGGCTGGCCCTTCACAAACAACAACCTCTAAAAACAAATAACCTGTTTAAGCTCTTTGATTCCTTTTTATATTCTGTGCATTTCATTTACTATTCCGCTGTAATCCTATTTATCCAACCCCTCCGCTCGGGCAGGATATGACACAAGGTCAATTTTTAAGCAGAGTTTAACAGGTTTGAATTCAGAGTTTTCCTTCTCCTAGACTAGTTGCCTCACCAAGGCTGAAGAACCCAGTCTGTCCTTCTATTTACCCATAGCTGTAGGGAGAATAGTTAGATTCATACCTTTCCCAAGGGTATTAGTGCTATGTGAAATGCAATCAGTCTCGTCCAGGATTTGAACTCTGTGTCGCTGTGTCCACATCCACCATTACACCACGGGCACATTCTTTACTATTCTGGTGTAATATTTGCAATTTAGAATGTAGAATTGCCTAATAATTGTATAAAAATAAAACGATTAGTTGTAATATATAGTTTTTATTTTTTTCTTAAATTGTCTACATAAACTAACAAACTATGATTTTGTAATTGGTGACTGGACAACAATAGGTGTATCTGCAAGTCTTTTGTGCTAGAAACCATTTTGGGGACATGGGGATTCATATGAGACTGTGGTGGTTAAAGATAGTATGGAAAGTGGACAAACAATTTTAGTATTTATATCTATAAAAGTTGTAGTGTAGACTGCAAGTCAATGGCACTTGGTCAGTTTCTCCTCTATGTAATCATTAGACTGTATGATAATTGCAGAGACAAGAAATTAACAGTCACCCAATTCTGTGGACTAATATATATATATATATATATATATATAATTAGGAAGAAACTCAAACCTGGTTGAATTGTCATTATAAATTTATTTCGCCGGAGAATATTATCATACTGTCTGTCTCGTCAGATGACTTTTACATGTTAGACTTGAGGTTGCAGATGTAAAAGTCATTTGACAAGATGGAGAGTATAATAATATTCTCTGGCGAAATAAATTTGTAATGACAATTTAACCAGGTTTGAGTTTCCTTTTAATCATAATGGCAATTACACAAGAATGCTGCGTGCAATCCTCAACAAGTCCTGGCGGCAACACCCAACAAGACACCAACTGTATGGCCACCTGCCCCCTATCACGAAAACTATTCAAGTTAGACGAACCAGACATGCAGGACATTGCTGGAGAAGCAGAGATGAACTCATAAGAGATGTACTCTTATGGATCCCCACACACGGCCGCGCAAAAGCAGGACGACCAGCACGAACGTACATTCAGCAGCTATGTGAGGATACAGGTTGTTGTCCTGAAGACCTACCTAGGGCGATGAACGATAGGGAGGAGTGGCGAAAGAGGGTCAGGGATATCCGTGCTGCCAGCACGATATGATGATGATGATGATGATATATGCTCTATATGTGAATTTTGTTATGTATATCAGGAAGGAAAAGATGTAACAATAGCCATACATCAAGCACTCAGATTTATATGATATTCCTCACATATTCTATGCATGAATAATCCACATCCACTGTCATTGGACGCTGACTGGATATTACTTATATATATATTTTTTTTTTCAATATAACATTTAAACAACCCTGATGTAATTTGATGTAATAAGTTTAGAGTGAATTTTGTCCTCTACATTTCTTTAAACGTAGTACTTATATATGGTATTTTTGTATGTACAAATTGAAAAGGAAATTTTCTTGTGGCTTAGTGGTTAAGATGCTGGACAGTGACTTTTTATTAAGTGAGTTCAAACTCCAGTCATATTACATTCACTTTCAGACTGCTACCCTTAGGAAAGGTATGAACCCTCTAATCCTGCAAGTGATGAGTTAAATAGTACCACTATTGTTCTTCTACAAGGATGGTTTGGCATTAAATAACCCATGAAAGTTGATATGCCATTAAACAAAGAAGCAAAACCAAAAACAAATTGAAAAAATATATTGTTAAATAATCTAAGCTATCTTTGAAAAAATTTCTTTTTTATCCTGTCCATTTTAATTTGCAAAGATTTCTGTTTTTGTTAGAGATCTTTACAAAACCCTTGGCTTGGAATAGTTGGCTATTTTTGTATATTTGAAAGAGTTTGGAAAAAAGAAAACAAATCTTGTTGGAGAAAAAATTAAAAATTTTTTTCTATTACTTGAAACACATTTCTACAGAAAGAAAAAATATTAGTTCTAAAAAGAATTCTTTGCATCAATTTCTTGCTCACACTCAGTTAATTGTTTAGAATTGGTATCTCTTCAGGAATGTATACAATAAAGTATGGTGTCAAAATTGCATCATATAGAACATTAGAATAATGTTAATAGTTAATAGAACCTGGCCGAATGCTAATAGTTAATAGAACCTGGCCGAATGTTAATAGTTAATAGAACCTGGCTGAATGCTAATAGTTAATAGAACCTGACTGATTGTTAATAGTTAATAGAACCTGACCGATTGTTAATAGTTAATAGAACCTGACCAAATTGTGGTCCTAAAAAATATTGTTTTTGTGAGGAAGAAAACAAAAGAAACATTTCATCTACTCAGGAGTGGTTCGGTTTCTTTCTTTGATTGCATATCAACCTTTGTTAAATAGGTTAAATTTGTTAAATAATGCCAAAGCTATCCTTCTAGAAGTTGTCATCATCATCATTAAATTGTGCTAATAGCATAAAGTTCTCTGACACTCTCTCATCATCTGTCCCTATTATTCATTATTCCTGGTAGTTCCTCTAGACTGCATCTGGTGTCCACACAGAGCTGATGTATGTAAATCCATTCTGATCAGCCAACCCTGGCATGTCCCTGTGTAGGACTCCATAAGAAAATGTTGTTTTTGTGTTCATCCTTACTTCCTCAGCAGTACACTGTGTATCTTGTTAGTTTTAGTGAGATGGTTTGTGTTGTGGACTAGCTTATCATACCTTTTCAGGGAGTTGTGGAACTTATCCAATACTACTTGTTTACTGCTATTTAGAGAAGTGGAGTATCAAATCTTATGGAGACCTTTACATGAACCATCTATGTAATACTAATTCTTAGCTGTAGACTACTAATTCTTGCATCATGGTATATAGAGCATTTTAGGTTCTAGTATACAACAACTGATGCAGTTATGGACCAGTTTTACTGCTCTCAGAAAATGTACAATAAACTAGTCCACAAGAGTTTGTGCGATGAAGACAGTTGGTAGGTAGCCATATAATTGCTGTTTTCTGGGGTGTTGCTTCCAGGATTTGTTTAAGAACAGAAGTAGTGTGATTTAATTTATAGCTGGAGTGATAAGAAGGTTCATGCCTTTCCCAAGAGCATTAGTCTGAAAGTGAATATAATAGTGCAACTGGAGTTTGAACTCGTTTAATAAGATGTTGCTGTTTGCCACTATGCCATTGTGACTCCCTGTCCCACACGAAGGATTGGGAAGTGTCAGCTCTTACTAGACGGCACTATTATATTTGTTGGTATGTGCGGTTCGTATTCTATAAGACTGTACATTGATTTCTATTTTTTTAATTCATTACTTAAAATTAGTTCCATTGCCTGTTTCCTTTCATGAAAAATTTCTATCAAAAAAAGAAAAAAAATCTTTTTCTTAGAACAATTCAGTGTGAAGGGAAATGATTTTTTTCTTCTGCTTATTGATCAATTTTTCCATTAATTAAATCCTTTTGAACTGGGAGTCACTTACTAAATTGACTGATGCAACTTCCTTTTTGCCATTTTTTTGGTTTTACTATGAATACAAAATGTCAAATGTAACAGGATGAGCAAATTGAGCTTTGGAGATGTTTCTTTTTGTTTGTCATGTTTTTTTCTGTTTTGGGGATATGTTTGTTAATCGGGACTTTTGGAAACTTTTTTATCTTGCATATTTGTCATGTTTTTGGAAATGTTTTTTCTTTGTTATGAATTTTGGAATTTTGTTTTTTTTTTTAGTCATGTTTTGGGATATATTTTGTTTATCATGTTTTTGGAATGTTTTGTCTTTGGAAAAGTTTTTGTTTGTTGTGTTTTTGAATATGTTCTTTACCATTATGTTAAAGATGCTTTTTGTGCATCTTGGGTTTTGAAGTCTTTTGTCTATCATGATTTTTGGAGTTGCTTTTTGTGTATCATGATTTCTGGGGGTGCTTTTTGCGTATCTTGGTTTTTGGAGGTGCTTTTTGTGTATAGTGATTTTTGGAGGTGCTTTTTGCATATCTTGGATTTTGGAGGTGCTTTTTGTGTATCTTGGTTTTTGGAGATGCTTTTTGTGCATCATGATTTTTGGAGGTGCTTTTGTGTATTTTGTTTTTTGGAGGTGCTTTTTGCATATCTTGGTTTTTGGAGGTACTCTTTGTTTGTTTTTCATATTCTCATACTTATTCTGTTGTTAAAAGATAGACAATCTGTCTTAAAATAACAAAAATACAAACAACCACCACCACCACCAACAACAACAACAAACAATGAACTTAGATTTCTTCTAGTCTACATTTTTCCTTCTTTTTTTTTTTTCACTCTCTGTTTTTCCCTTCCCCCTCTTTCACCAACATTACCTATATCTAAAATGTGACAACCCTCCCATTTTATTCTTCTTCCTTTTTTCTTAAATTCTGTTTCTGACACTTTCTCTTCTTTCTGCTAACTAAAATGAAAACCTTGCATTAAAGAAATCCCAGTATACAATGCTCTTGATGCAAAATCTGCCAGAAGATGACAATATTACAAAAAAAAAAATGATCTTTTAAACTCAACATTCAGTTTCGTCATCTTCTTTACAAAAATGATGAAAATTAAAAAGCAAAAACAAACTAATTTCAGTATATAATATTATTGAATGTGTGTGTGTGTATATATATATATATTTTTTTTTCTCTTGTGTGTGTGCGTATATATATATATATATATATTCTTTTGCATGTGTGTGGCAATATATACACACTCACAAGTGTGTGTGTGTATAGAAATAAATATATATATATATATATATATATATATATATATATAGTCAGTATGTATATGCGTGTATAGAAATATATATATATATATATAGTTAGTATGTATGTGCATGTATAGAAATATATATATAGTCAGTATGTATGTGTGTGATATATATATATATATATATATATACACACACTATTGTACATGTGTTGATATATGTATTATGATATTCTTATATATAATAGTATTTTTTCACTTCATCTGCCACAATTTATTGGCAGAAAGCCAGCTTATTCATCCGAGTTTATTTCATAGCCACATTTTCGCCATCTTGAATTGAATTTATTGCTTAAATAATGTCTTATTGTAGGCAGTCCTGTTTAAATTAGCTAAGCATAAACTTCTTTTATTCAATAAAGTATTTGCAATAAAAAGTAAGTAAAGTTGGTGAACGTAGTTGAGGATGACCCGAAGGCTCCCTTTTCGATAGCTACTACACCAAGGTTTAGGGGAGGGTGCTACTCCTTTCCCTAGATTGCTCCACTTTACCCTTGATCTGTATGTTATAATGCTGAGTGTTAAGCAAGGAGGCACAAGTACCATTTTTTGAGACTTTGGTATGACTTGAACTGGGATTGAACATGGGTCTCTCTGGCCATTGGCGAACACTCTGTCATGCTTTTTTAGTTTTGATAGCACTCAAGTCTTTTCCTGCCTTTCTACTTCTTTATAACATGAAGAATTCAATTCATTCCAAGAATTATTTAAACTTGTATCCTCACCTGTATTGTGTTTCACAACTTTTGTCATGGTTCAGACTTAAAATTTGGGGTTTGGAGGAGGGGGGAATTACTCTCGTAGAACCTTTTAAAATGTAAAGGGTTTGTGCATAATCATGCAAATGAGGGTGAGTCCCCATGGCATTGAGAGTGTAGGTGAAAGATGAAAGCGTTCCTTTGCCATTGTAAGGAGGAATCCTTCTGGCATAGTGACTACCATACTAGACTGCAACACTGTAGAAAGCAAATTTGAATTCCAGTCACATGATTATATACCCTTTTAGACTAATACCCCTAAAAAAGGCATGAACCTCAATATCTACCATAGTTATGGGTTAGATAGTACCGCTACTGTTCTTCTACATAGATGGCTCTGGCATTAAATAACTCATGAAAGTTGATATGCCATTAAAACAAAGAAACTGAACCATACTACACTTATCTGTGGAGGAAGTCCTCATGGTGTTGTGGTTAACGAGCTGAACTACGTCATAGTGAGTTCAAACTCCATTCATGCTATTATGTTCACTTATGGACTTATGTTGGTGGCCTTAGTCAAGGGTGACCTGAAGGCTCCCTTTTCAATAGCTACTACATGTTTGCCAATGGTCCAGGAGACTGGGTTTCTATCCCAGATTAAGTCATGCCAAAAACTCTAAAAATGGTACTTGATGCTGCTTTGCTTAACACAGCATTATAAGGTAAGGATCAAAGGTAAAGTGGAGCAATCTAGGGAAAGGAGTAGCACCCTCCCCTACACCTTGGTGTAGTAGCTATTGAAAAAGGAGCCTTCGGGTCACCCTCAATTAAGGTCTCCAACTTTACATTATGGACCTATGGGTGATCTCAACCTGTGTTGCCGTTTGCTATCTGACTCCATTCTAGGTTATTCTATTCTTACCTCATGTTGTCTTCCTGGTTTAACTTCTTGGATATGAAGGCTGTAAAGGAATTATATGAAACAAGAAGATAGTAAAAGATAGGAGACGAAGATAGCTTTTATATTTTTCCTTTATTTCTGGGTTCATCAACCATTCAGTGGGTGAGGAAATTCTTCCCAAATGCAAATGAAATGGTTGAATCACCCAGGTGAGATATCAAAATGTGTTTGTCAGTTTTTGGCTATATATGTCCAAATTTGGTGTTAACAAGCCATTAGATGCCATTGGAAGATGTGTCAAAATCTGGTGTTTTTCAATTGTAATTTTTAAGTCCGTTATTTTATCTTTTCAGAGAGAACAAATTTCCACATAGTCAATAACCTGTCAACAGCAGATCATGCTTTATGTATGTGTTGGCATTACTTTCAGTAGATGAGATGTTTCTAGTGAGGTATGAGAACTGGTGCACTTGTGTGTGTGTGTTGACATTACTTTCAGTAGATGAGATGTTGCTAGTGAGGTATGAGAACTGGTGCACTTGTGTGTGTGTGTGTGTGTGTGTGTGTGTGTGTGTTGACATTACTTTCAGTAGATGAGATGTTGCTAGTGAGGTATGAGAACTGGTGCACTTGTGTGTGTGTGTGTGTGTTGACATTGCTTTCAGTTGATGAGATATTATTGTGATCCAATAATTCAAATATGTATTTACCTAACTAACATACGTTCAATTTTCAACAGGTTTGAAATTAGAGTTTTCCAAGGGTTCAAACATACCATTGATTCTCAAAATCCGTGAACTTTGATTGAGACTACTTACCCCTACAGGAACTAGCTTAAAATCAATTATCAAAAGTTTATTCTCTTAGTCTGTTGATAAAATAATGCATCTAAAAATTATATTTTCTTTCTGTTTTTCAGGTATGATCCGTGAGGATATGTGTGGCTTTGAAGAAATCACACAAGCTCCAGATCCCGTTGAAACTCGTCCACCTGATAATAGTCTGGTTAACATCACTTACCCCGTCACATTTGATGAAGGCATGGCTTTATATGAAAGAATTATTGTTGGAGGTATGTACCAAGAGATTCCTTTATAAACTCATTTATCTGTTGGGGTCATAAAAGTTGATATGCCATAAAACCCACCAAACCAAACCAAACCATCTGTTGGGGTTGAGATTTAAAAAACAAAAAATTTTTTTTAAAGATTTGACATATTCCTGAGTGATTTGGAGTAGAATTGTTTCTTTAATCACATTTCAACTGGTAAGCATTTTAAGATGCAGGGCATAAACAAAATAGCAATAGTTATAATAAAAGATTGAACTCTTAGACAGGAAAGAGTGGGTAGTCCTTTTGGGGTAACTGGCTAAAGTGCTGGACTGTGGCCTCAAAATATGTATTTACCCAACCCCTCCACATGGGCGCGATGTGACACACAGTCAATTATTAAGCTGAATTTAACAAGTTTGAATTCAGTTTTCCTTCTCCTAGACCCGTTGCTCTACTAAAGCTAAAGGGCCCAGTCTGCCCTCCTAGTTTACCCATAGCTGGAGGGAAAATAATTGGATTCATATCTTTACCACAAGGATATTTGTACTATGTGAAATGTATTCAGCCTCGTCCAGGGTTTGAACTTGTGTCACCATGTCCATTTCTTACGACAAAAATTATTACCCCACGAGCATCTCTAAATAAGTGAGTGCAAACTCCAGTTGTGCTATTATATTCACTTTCAGACTATTACTGTTAGAAAAGGCATGAATCCCCCGCATCCTTCCCGCTATAGTTTAAATAGTATTACTTCTGTTTTCTTTAAAGGATAGCTTTGGGATTAAATAATTTATAAAGGTTGATATGACATTAAACAAAGAAACTAAACCAAACCCAATGGGGAAGAGATTGCTACTTGTCCAAAATAACCCACCAAGGAAACATAGTAGTACTTCTCAAACTATCTGATATGGGATATTGGCAGGATGTTTTTCCAATGTGCCACAGACTGGTACCATTTTTGTGCCATATTATTATTCCGTTTCTGATCAAATTCCAAGTATTTCTATCTGTTGTATTGTATTGCAGCACGTGGAAAGAATAATATTATACAATACAGACAGATTTCGTGCAGTTTCAACTTTACATTACATTAAATATATCATGATAATGTGAAACTGGAAACTCGCCACATGTCAACACCAGTATTATTGTTTGTTTGTTTGGGTTTTATGGACTATCAACCCTTGTTAGTTATTTAATACCAAATCCTTTTTATACGTATATATTAAATATATATAATTTGTAAACAGTTTGTTGGTAACATTTTAAACAAGCCAGAGCTCATTTGTTTGTACACAATTAAATCGGTTCAAGTATTACTATGTATCACTAACAAATCAATTTAACATCAGTTATTTGTTTGCACACAGTTAAATCGTTAAACAGACCAGCCCATTAGCTTAGTGGTAGAGCATTCGCCAATGACCCAGGAGACCAGAGTTCAATCTCCGGTTGAGTCATACCAGATTCAAAAAATGGCACTTGTTACCTCTTTGCTTAACACCACTCAGCATTATGATTTACGTATCAAAGGTAAAGTGGAGCAATCCAGGGAAAGGAGTAGCGCCCTCCCCTAGGCCTTGGTGTAGTAGCTATTGAAAAGGGAGCTTTCGGGTCGCCCTCGACTGCGGTTGCCAACTTTACTTTACTTACAGGTACTATTACTCTGGGTCTTCGTGGACCAAGGAGTTATGGCAACAAAGGGTTTCTTCAACATTTCCTAAAGCTCCAAATCTGAAGCCCCACCATCAGATGAAGTTTTGTCATATCCGCGACACTTGCTGTGGGGGTCTCACGCTCACTGCAGAGATGTAGTTGGTGTATTCTTCTGCCCCAGCCAACTGACAGTGTAATTGCCAACCTCCATCTAGATGACATAAAGTATGAGGGGGATACGATAAGTTTCCAGACTTTTTTCGTATGAGAATTTTTTTTTTTATGAGACAATTGAGGAGATGAAAGAGGCTGTGACGAAGGTCATTGACATGCTCACACAAGTGGACTTTCATGAGGCCTTCCAGAAGTTGTTGGAATGATACAACAAGTACATTGCAGCTGGAGTAGATTACTTTGAAGGGGACTAGAGTTTCGTGTGTGTACTATCAATAAAAGTGCCCATACGAAAAAAGTCTGGAAACTTATCGTATGCACCTTGTATATCTGATTAAAGATAAATGCAATACTTGATACCATTTGACTGTGTGCAAACCATATATGTTCAATATTTTTATAAATAGAATTTGTCATTAATTAATCTACCAAGGTGGATATGCCATAAATACTAACCATTTAACTGTGTGCAAATAAAACTATTAGTGTTTGATAGCGATACTTAAAAGCATTTAACTGTGTGTAAAAAATGATCTCTATTTGCTTATAAGTCTTATATATAGATAAAGCCAACAGCATTAATTTGCTGCTGGCCTTACGCCCTGGCTTTTTAGTTGGGCTGTCTGGCATTCATGCTGGATGGGCATTGAACATCAATAGCAGACTCGAGGCCGAAAGGCCCCCAGCTTCGGGTGGGTGAGCTGCATCATTGACACCTTTGTCCCCCTTGTATAGCACTGGACCTGTGGTCCAGTTTAAGCTATAATCAGGCATACATGTCCAGCTAGGCTCATTAGGCCCGCATTGCACTAAGTGGGTCGATGACCAGCATAGTTTTGCAGGGCTCAAACCTTGGCTCGTGCCCGACCTTCCCCTCCCCTAACCCCTACTATAATTGACCTTTGGGTCATTGACCTTGTGTCAAGTCCTGTCTGGTGGGAGGCAGACAAATATTTATAAGTCTTATATATATAATCCGATTTTGACGTGTAATGGTTATCGTCGTAGGAAATGGACACAGCAACACGAGTTCAAATCCTGGATGAGACTAATTGCATTTCACATAGCACTAATACCCTTGGGAAAGGTATGAATCTGATTATTCTCCCTACAGCTATGGGTAAGTAGTTGGGCAGACTAGGTTCTTCAGCCTTGGTGAGGCAACTAGTCTAGGAGAAGGAAAACTCTGAATTCAAACCTGTTAAACCTCGCTTAAAAATTGACCTTGTGTCATATCCTGCCCGAGTGGAGGGGTTGGTAAATATGTATATATATATATATATATATATATATATAATCCGAGGAAAATAGTCAAAGGGTTAAACTGTAATTAGTAATCCAAGGTGAATAGGAATCTTCAGTTGATTGCTCAGTGTCAACGACTATCAAATATGTAATTAATTTTAGATCAAAAATATATTGAAACTCATGTGCAGCGTGTAAACATTTTTTATAAATTTAACAAAAAAAAATTGAATTTAGCAGTTCCATTATAAATTTATTTCAGATAATTCCATCTGATGAAGGTTATTTTTGTATACCTGAAATAAATTTTTTATGGAACTATCGAATTGAATTTTTTTTCATTAAAATTATGATATATATATATTGTATTATTAATCTATATTAATTTATTTTAGAGATATAATTAAATGGAATTATGCAAATTGAGTGCTCAATGTAATGTTTATAGTATATGTAGACATATAAATAAGGTTATGTAGAACAAAATATCATTGAGAAACAAGAAAATCAATAAGTATATTTCATTATAAATTTATTTCATTAGTTCTTGATGGAATCCATCTGAAGAATCTATCAAGAAGGCATGAAATAAATCTATAACGGAATATACTTACTGATTTTCTTGTTTCTCAATTTTATATATATATATATATATATATATATATATATATATATATATGAGGATTTGACATTAAATTACCCACAAGGGTTGATATGCCATTAAACCCAATCAACCAACTGGGCTACACTGGTATATATACCACCAATTTGATCTCTAGTACCAACCTACTCATGAGTAATAATTTCATAAGGTTGAATTTCAAAGATAAATGGGAAGGTTATGATGCAGTCTTTGGCTTTAAATATTCATGATTTGATAGGCATAAATCAAGATTCAATTGCACTTTTGACTTGTGGGGGCTGTAGAATAAGCATCTCTGCTAAGGGGGTAAGATCCCCTACCAAACGAGCGTCCTGGGTATGATACTGAACCATATGATGGTGAGGCTTCTGTCTTTAAGTTTGGAGGAATGTGAAGTATCTTATTGCCATTACTCCCAGGTCCACTCTGACTTAGAGTGGCAGTACCTGTTAAAGTGCCATATAATTGTGTGCAAACAAATGATTAATATTAAATAGAATTATTAGAGTTATATAGCAATACTTGAAATTATTTAGTGTTCTGGCTATGACATTAAACTGCATCTGATGGTGAGGCTCTATTTCTGGCACTTAAGGAATGTAGAGTATCGCTTCCTTGCCATTACTCTCAGTCCCACTCTGATCCAGTGCAGTAGTAACTGTTAATGTCTAATCTATGGGGATTAATATCAAATAGAATTACTTGAAACCATTTAACAATATATAAATGATAGATTAATATTAAAAATAATTATTTGTGTTTGATAAAAATACTTGAAACCATTTAACTTAGTGCGGACAAATGAGCTCTAACTCATTTAAAAATAAATTTACCTACAAACTATTTGCTTACAAATCATTTAATAATATAAACAGGATTTGGCATTAAATAACCCACAAGGGTTGATATGCTATAAAACATAACCAACCAATCAAGTTTTGACCAGTACTCATGTATATGTATTTTTTTAGGGTTTATAAGATATTCAAATGTATTTGTGGTTGGTCAGTAGGTACCGGCTCATTGGCCTCGTGGGTAGAGTGTTCACCAATGGTCTGGGAGACCTGGGTTCACTCTCAGGTTGAGTCATACCAAAGACTTTAAAAAAATGGTACTTGATACCTCTTTGCTTAGCACTCAGCATTATAAGGTACGTATCAAGGGTAGCCATCCAGGGAAAGGAGTAGCGCCCTCCTTAACACCTCGGTGTAGTAGCTATTGAAAAGGGAGCTTTCGGGTCGCCAACTTTACGTACTTATAGTGGTTTAATAGATGTGTTCGTTGAAGGAGGGAATATTTCATGGTGGAGAGGATTTAGGTTGGAGGTGGGTTTTAAAAAAGTTACACAGTTAAGATTTCAACTCGGATGCTGGAAAAATAACCATGAGAGATTATCTGGATCCATTGCGATTGAGAAAGTGATAATCCATGTCTTTCTTAAAGAAAAGCTGCTTGTTGCTTCTGTTACTGCGTGATCATCTTAGAAGTGTGTTATATCGTATATAATTTATGATGACAGGCTATTCCAAGTGGTAAAGAATAGACAACACATTAGGTAGGTATAAAAGAAAGCCAGGTTTATTCATACGGGTGTGCAGATATAACAAGTAGATTAGTAGTAGTATTACTATCTTCGCAATTAAGTCCAAGCAATGGTCGATCACATGAGTCCTATGTTGAGTGTCCTTCACTTAAAGTCCTGTGTAGAGTGATATGTGTATACTTAAATAATGGTTAGTATTACTATGGTTGTTGGGGTATAGGGAAGATGGATCATTCCATCATATCAAAGTGAAACTTAGCAAATTTCTTACATGTTGGAAAAGATCTTATGATGTGTATTCTCGTGTCTGTGAAGATTGCGTGATTTTAGTTGGAAACCTCTAACTACAGCAGGGTTAGAGAGTCATCACCACTCCCTCCTTTGGTTCCTTTGTGTTTGAATTGGTTTGAACTCAAATCTACTTTCTGCCTAACTCTCATTTCGTATATACACTATGACCTGAACTATTTCTAGTCACAAGACACATATTTAGTTCTACAACTTCTAATGACTTACATTAATAATCCCTTCTGGACTTTTTCCAAGAGAGTTAGCAATTGTATTTTTTTGGTTTGGTTTCTTTTTTTAATGGCATATCAACCTTCATTAGTTATCTAATGCCAAAGCCATCCTTGTTGAAGAACAGCAGTAATACTATTTAACCTGTAGGTGGGGAAAATAAGGGGGTCCATACCTTTCCTAAGGGTATTAGTCTGAAAGTTAACATTATAGAACTCACTCACTTTAAGGCTGCAGTCTTGTACTTTAACAATTATGCCATGAGTGGGAGGATGTCCTCGTGGTGTAATGGTTACAGCGATGGACTGCGGTATCGTAGTAAGCGAGTTTGTACTCCAGTTGCGCTATTACATTCACTTTCGGGCAAATACCCTTGGGAAAGGTATTAACCTCCTTATCCTCCCAGCTATGGGTCAAATAGTACCACTACTGTTCTTCTAGAAGAATGGCTTTGGCATTAAAAAACCTACAAAGGTTGATATACCATTAAACAAAAAAACAAAATGAAACCAAACCTATGCCATGAGGACTCACCTTTTTTTTTTTTTAATATTATCATGTGAAGTTAATGTTACTTTCATTTCAATCATACATCTTAGATGCATCAGGGAGGTCTTCAGTGATGCGCTGTCTTCATTGCCGATTTCGGGTTATTTCTGCATCATATCAGCTCCGACAGTAACCCCGGCTTGACTCTAAAAGAGCCAAGCCGCCTCCGTGATCGTGACGTTGTAACCTAGAAAAAAGGTGACTGAATGAGAAATATCCAAAACAGTGGTTGGAAATGAAATGGAAATCTTTATAACATTAACAAAATACAATACTTGCCAGTGGCGTAAAGAAGGTAACCACTGCTAATGGTGACTTCTTAGTATATTTTTACATCCTCATAATAGTATCCAATGCATTTATAAGGAATGGGAAATACCCATTAATGTTCATAGGTAGGGTATATAACACATTCATATTAAATATTGGCTGTAAGATGGTTATTATCAAAAATAAAGGAATGTAGAGTCACTTTTATTTGAGTTTAGGA
Source organism: Sepioteuthis lessoniana (assembly GCA_963585895.1). Classification (NCBI taxonomy): domain Eukaryota; kingdom Metazoa; phylum Mollusca; class Cephalopoda; order Myopsida; family Loliginidae; genus Sepioteuthis; species Sepioteuthis lessoniana. The sequence continues at coordinate 65,888 of CAUZXS010002138.1, forward strand.
TAATTATTCATATTTTAAGGACATTTTATTTGTTTTATATTTACCTATTCTTTTCACCACAAGCAGGATATGACTCAAGGTCAATTTTTAAGTATCGTACAGCTGGTTGTAATTTACTAAGCATTTTACTTAGATGTGGCACAAGGCCATATGAAAGGGGCACCCAATGAGACTTGAACTCACTCGTGTAGGTTTGCTAGTGGAGCTTGCTAACCATTACACCACCAGAGGCGCCCTGTGTCATACAGCTGGTTTGTATTCAGAGTTTTCTATCTTCTTGATCGATTACTGTACCAATGCTAAAGATCCTAGTCTCTTCTACTATCTAACAATTGGTAGGAGGTGGGCATTAGTACAAAGTGAAATACAAACAGCCTCATCTAGGATTTGAACATAGGATGAGTCCCTTTCTTACAATGCTAACCATTATGCTACGTGTGTATTAGTGGCAAAGTATTTTAAGCCATCTCAATATCAAACAAAATTCAAATTTGATTTTTTCCTTTACTTGATTCAATTTTCTGGACAGATAAATGCAATGTTACACCTACTTGTTTTGGGTTCAAATTCCATTAAGATCCATTTTATTCTGTTCTACAGATGTCTTGGCATGTCTTTTACTGAGATCAGTGATACATCATGCCTGCCTCTTCTGTATTTATTGGGAGAGTAGATATTAAGAAGGCCTTAAAAGCATTTCCTTGTCTAAGAGTGATTCTGTTACATGATAGCATGAATATTTTAGTCAGTAATTATCTTTAGCTGAACACATTAGTGCTGTCTTCTTTAAAAACATCGACATCGGATATCTGCTATAAAGTAATGATTAACATGTTCATCTCTGAGAAGGAGGACTTATTTCACAGGCCATTGATACAGATAAGATGATTATCTTAGATAATTAAAAAAAAAATTGTTTAGCTATCTACTATTCATGCACATTCATTGTTTAGCTATATACTACTATTCATGCACATCCATACAAATACGAGTCTAGTCAGCAGAGGTGGAAGAATACACCAACTGCATCTCTGCAGAAGGGGAAGACTTCTCCCCCAATGAGTGTCCTGATATAATATTAAACCTTTTGATGGTAAGGCTCCAGCCTTGAAGATTTGGGGAATGTAGAGTACCCTTACATTGCCCTTCCTGTCTGCTCCAGTCTGACCCAGAGTGGTAGTACCTAATAGGGTCCTATTTATGGGTCAAATTGGTTGCTTGTTTGGGTTTTATGGCATATCAACCTTTGTAGGTCATTCAACGCCAAATTCTGTCTATATATACATACATATTCAACCAAAGATTTCAAAACGAATATTAAGGTAGGTAGAATTTTCTATTAGCAGGATTTCATTTGTTTGCTCAAGATTAACCAGTTTTAAGTTGTCATATTTTTTGGTACAACTCTGTCTCTCTCAAGAAGGACAGAATGTCATTTATTTTAATGTTCTCGAACAGATCGGTTAAGTTATTTACTTTGAAAAATCGCTTTCTGATAAGAGCGAAAGTTCTGCATTTTATAAGAATGTGTTTAACCGTGCAAGTTGTCTGGCAGGTTAAACACCGTGGTTGTGGTTCTTGTTTCAAAATGAAAGAGTGAGTAAGCTTTGTATGACCAATTTGCACTCGGGATATAACAACTTGTTCTCTTCTTGATTTTCTTGATGCTGGTCTCCACTCTCCTAAGGTGGGCTGAATTTGGAAGAGTTTATTGTGGATGTTATTGCTCCATTGTTGTTGCCATTTTGTGTGAAGGAATTTATCAATTTTTGGTTTCAGGTCAGTATATGGGATCCTGGATTTATCAGGTGTCAGATCTAAGGCCGATTTGGCTGCTGAGTCTGCTCTTTCATTCCCTCTCACTCCAATGTGGCTTGGGGTCCAGCATATAATTGTTTCTTTTCTATTATATGGGTCAAATAGAACAAATGACATGTTAAATTGTGACTGTTATATAGCAATTCTTGAAAACCATTCAATTGTGTGAAAAAAATAGCCCAGGCTTGTTTAAGAAAGTTATCTACAAAATGTTTACAAATCATATATATTTAATATGTATAAACAGGATTTGGTATAAATAACCTCCAAGGGTTGATATGCCATAAAACCCAACTAACCAAACCAGATGCATATACATACATACATACATATATGCTATACCTATTTGCATACATACTCATATAGAAATTATCAGTGTAATGGTTTTCATTGTAAGAAATAAAATTGGTGACCTGAGTTCAAATGCTAGATGAGGCTGTTTGCAATTCACTTCACACTAATGCTTTTAATTGATTAAAATATATATATATATATATATATATATATATATATATATATATATACACACACTCATGCCCACACCAAAAAAAATTCTGTATCACTAATATAGCAATTTAAATTCTTGAAATATTAACTCAAGGTAGCACTTAGAAATACATCTTAAAATCTTTTAGATTTAAACTTAAGAAATTTGAATGAAGATATCTAGATTTTCCTGAACTGAAGTACTGTAAAAAAATGTTATTCATGTCTACTGACCTTTGACTGTACAAATGCCTAATACTTGAGCTTATTAAAGACATAAAAAAAATGGTATTCTTGTCTACTGACCTGACTGTACGAATACCAAAGATGATGGCCCGCTCGGCTTGGGCGGCAGAATACACTGACTGCATCTCTGCAGTGGGGTAAGACTCTCTCAATGAGTGTCCTGGATATGACACTAAACAATCTGATGGAGAGGCTTCAGTAATGCTGGAACTTTGGGGAATGCCTTGTACCCTTTCATTGCCATTGCTCCCATGTCCACTCTGGCCTGGAGTGTTAGCACCTGATAGGGTCCAATCGAACGAAAATGTGTAATTACATTAAAATGAATTGTTTGAAATTAACTGTTTTTATTTTAACTGTGTGTAAACAAAAAACTGTTCTTATACTAAACTGAATTGTTTGAAATAGAACTGTTTTTGACATTTGTTTGAAACTTTTATCAAAATGCCTTAATTTGGTATTAAATGACCTGAAAAGGGTTGATACCCTATAAAACAAAACAACTAACCAACTAGAGTTTATTGTAGACATTTAAAAAAAAATGAACTTTTCCATCCTTGTTGAGAAATTCTCCTCTTTTTATTCGATTGTCTCTAGTGTAACAGTTATTATTGTAGGAAATAGAATGGGTGATCTGAGATCAAATCCTGTTCAAATCTGTTTGTATTTCACTTTACACTAATACTCTTAGGAAAGACATGAATCCACCTATTCTCTTTCAGCTATGTAAAAATTGTAGTGCAGTGGGTTCTTTAACCTTGGTAAGGCAACCAATTTAGGAGAAGGAAAACTCTTGATTCAAACCAGCCATCATCATGTCGCACGTATCAGCATGGATATCCCTGACTCTCTCTCGTCACCCCTCCTCATTGTCCATTGCTTCCAGCAGGTTCTCAGGGCTACATCCCATATCGGCAGAGAGCTGCTGTATGTAGGTTCGAGCTGGTCGTCCTGGCTCTGCACGTCCATGTGAAGGGGTCCACAGGAGTGCATCACTTATGAGCTCGTCCCTACTTCTCCAGCTGTGTCCCACATGTCTGGTTCATCTAATTTTGATAGTCTTCGTGCTGGGTGGTTGGTGGTCATACGGCTGCTGCTTTGTGGTGTGTTGTCTCCAGGACTTGTTCAATATTGCTCGCAGCATTCTTTACTCCAACTAAAAATCGAACAGGCATCACCACCTGCCTGTGGTGGAGGGGTTGGGTAAATACAAGAATGGTCTGAAGTGCATCTGTATTAGTACACTTAGAGATGTGCACCCAGAAACGGAAGATCTTGCAATGGTCTCAAACTGTGTAATTATTTTCACTAAACAAAATTAATAATAGCTCTTATTTTTTTTAGATTATCGTTTAATATGAATTGAAAATATGTTGTCTGTATCTCTTGCAATGGAGTAAGACCCTGGTTATGATACTGTTACATCTATGGGTGTCAAAACACCATAACTAATAATGTGTCTTACAGAAGATCTATCCCTTAGACGAATATGGTGGGTGAGTGTGTGTGTAACACATCGATGACAGACATAGTAGTGGAAATGAATAGAGTACTCACAGTTGACTTGACTAGAACATTTATTTACAAGGACAAACACATATTGGATGGTACACAATACATTTATCAATATGGGCTGAGCTGTGTGCCACAGCTCCCTCGGGAAAAGGTAAATTGATTCCATATTTGTTTCGAGGAATTTAAAGTCATCCTTGGTTCGCGCTGCCACACATGATCTCGTCCCGTTCTCGTGTATTGACACGAGAACTCAAAACAGTAAGGGTCAAAAGGGAGGAGGTAACTCTGCCTGAAACAGAAAAGGGTTTAGCTCCCTTTGACCATTAGATCGTCCTAACAGATACTAAACTGGATCTGATGGTGAGGCTCCAGTTCTGGAGAGAGTGGAATTATCACTTTATTGCTATTACTTACTCAGAGGGGTAGTAACTGTTGGGACAAATAGATCTGTGTGAGATGGTATTCAAAATGATTTTGAACTATTTCAATACAATGGCTCTTAAAACTACTGGCTGTCCTATCCATCTGGTTTTGTGCTACATCTAAGCTAAGCTTAGTTGTTAGCAACCACAGTCGAGGTTAACCCAAAGGTTCCCGAGGTGTAGGGAAGGGCACTACTCTTTTCCCTGGATTGCTCCACTTTACCCTTGATATGTACCTTATAAAGCTGAGTGTTAAGCAAGGCGGCTTCAAGTACCATTTTTTGAGTCTTTGGTATGACTTAACCTGGGTCGGAACCCAGGTCTCCTGGATCGTTGGTGAACACTCTAAATAACTATAAGAAAAAGTAAAGTTAGCAACCATAGTCAAGGGGTGACCCGAAGGCTCCCTTTTCAATATCTACTACACTGAGGTGTAGAGGAGGATGCTACTCCTTTCCCTGGATTGCTCCACTTTACCCTTGATCCATACCTTATATGTTGAGTGTTAAGCAAGGAGACATCAAATACCATTTTTTGAGTTTTTGGTATGACTCGACCTGGGATTGAACCCTTTGGCGAACACTCTAACTGCTAGGCCAAATAACTATAATGGCTACAAATAAGTATATTGGCTTTTAAAACAATAATATTGATATTAAATCTGAAGTATTTACCTGTTTAAAATGATTCTGAATGATATTTAAATGTGCCAATAATATTACGCTGTAAGTAACTGAAATTACCTACAGAAATTATGTAGTGATAATAATAAGGTATTTTTCTGGGATATATATACACACACACACACACACACCTTACCTCTCTGTCATGGGCTGGATGCAACACAAGGTCAATTTCTAAGTGGAGTACTAGTGGTTTAAATTCAGGGTTTTCCTTCTCTTAGACTGGTTGCCTTACCAAATCTAGAGGACTCAGTCTGCCCTACTGTTTACCCATAGCTGCGACAAGAAGAGATGGATTCATGCTATTGTTTCTTTATTCACTATTCGAATTTATCTTGATGGTAGGTGGTGGTGGCTATGCCCAGATGCCTCCATATTTATGTTTATTTTAGCACGACTGTTATCATCTGGAAGCATGCTTAGTGTGATAATTATTGTCATTGGAAATGCAAGTGGCAACCGAATTTGAATGAAGCTGCAGCTAAATGTGTGCATCCAGGTATTGAAAATGTTAGGGATCTGACCTAACGAAAAAAAAAAAATCAAAGTTATTCCTCCTGAGGGATAGAAAAGAGTTGCCTACCTGTGGACAATGCATTATAGGATTGTTGGGACTGGAAGAATGGATACACGTGAGGGATAACAAAGACAGACTTGAAATCAGCCATGACACTTATAGACATGTTTTAACTGTGTGTGGAACACACACAGTTAAAACAGCTTTTTCTGGTCAATGGATGCATGACTCTGCCTGTGGTTAATAAACCTAATTGTTTTCTTGGACACCATGAGTCTGTCTGTTTACAGTCATGTTTTGTTCATAAAAACATAACAAAAAGTTATGTCACTATGTTTCTGAACCCTATTGGTTGTATTGATTTAAATTAGGGTGAGTCTTTGTAGTGTAATGGCTAAAGTTCTGGATTTGGGCCTTGAAGTGAGTTAGTTTGAACTCCAGTCATGCTTTCACTTTTTGACTAATACCCTAGAGAAAGATATGAATCCCTTGATCCCTCTGGCTATGAGTTAAATAGTATCAGTGATGTTATTTTACAATGATGGCTTTGGCATTAAGTAACTAATGAAGGTTGATATGCCAACCAAAATAAAAATTAATTATCCTTTCTTTTCTTCTTCTTTCAGTGGTTTTATCTCTCTTCATCCTGATCTTGATAATTGTTCTCTATATAATCTGCTATCACACCCGGCAGAAGGGAGACTATGAGACAAAAGAAGCGAAAGGAGCTGATCTTGCAGATAATCCAGACATGGCTATTATGTATAACTCAGAGGGCCTTCCAATCCCTAAGCGTAAAGAATGGTTTGTATGAGAATGAGAGAAGGTTTCTATTTTTTAATTTAAAAAAAAAAGAATTTTTATTTTATTTTTATTTTTTTTTTTTATATTATAGTATCTTTCCCACTCCTTCTTGACTTATCACCGTCCGTTGGAGCAATTTCTGTTTGACTGCTTCTAACCTTAAATGCAGACCCTCACTTTTATTTTGCCCAACTTCCCACTGTCAGCCTCTCAGATGGAACATAGAAAATAATCCTAAAAATACATTGTTATGAATTGTGTTTTCAAATTCTTTGTGTCTGCTTCCTTTGGTATTGAATGATAAACCAATGCTTTATCAGACACTTTCCAAGATTTTCTAAACCTTTTGGTAAACTTATATTTTTCAAATGGCATCAGAACAAAAGAAAAAAGGATAAAAAAAAAATGGTATAAAGTGTTACTTTTTAAAAAAATGATGACTTAGTGTATATTTTTTAAAGAGGAATTGTAGTAATTTTAATGGGCAAAGTTTTCAATTATACATTTTTTTCCTTTTTTAAAAGAAACACTAAATTTTAAGATACAATTTTAAAGCAAAAATTATGTCTGGTTTCAAAATTTTCTTTTTCTCACTTTTCTTTTCTTTTTTTTTCCTCTTTCCCCCACCCCAGTAAGTATGCCATTTTCACAGAAAAACATTATTTTTAAAATAATTATTGGCATGTTCAATAAAGAATACCTTTGTACTTTCCAGAAATTTGTTAATTTTGAAAAATAGGTTTTAATGTGAAGTTTCAGTTTACTATATAACTGTTATAGTAAAGTGACCCCTTATTTTCTGTCTATCTTTTCCTCACGTAATTTTCTTTTTCTTTCAATTCTTTGTGATATTCATTTGCTAAAATTTCAAATACACTTTAAGTATTCTTGGATTTGAAATATAGTTGCTTAGAAATAAAAATGAAAACTTAGTTGAAAACATAAAAAGTTATTTTAAACTTAAACCCTAAAAATGTGTATAAGAAGATGAAGAAAGTTGTCAAGATAGTAATTGAATATTCTAAAGTCTTTGTTCGGGATGATGAGCAGAAACATTCACTTTAATATAACAATTACATTGAAAACTGAACCTATTCCCTCAAAATATAACTTTTCAAAAATTACAAATTTCAAAGGGATTTATTAACTGAATGCACCAATAATTTTCCTATGATAATAGTGTACTTACCTAATCTTAGCATTTTTTTTGTCTATCTCTCCTCCCCCAGCTTTTGGAAATTTACATTCCATTCTGAAAATTTGATCACCTTTTTTGCTGATAGTGGGAATTACGTGTGAAAATCAACAAAAAGTATATATATATATATATATATATATATATATATATATATATATGCACACACACACACACACACACACACAATCAAAATAGCATTTTCTAAAATATCTTTCTTTTTTTTATTTTTTTTAAAATTTTTTATTAAGCCTTTAAATGGGAAAGAATGTTTGAAATATTTTTTTAAACTTTTAAAAATGGGAAAGAATGCATCTGTATATTTTTGCAAAAAGAAAATTTTAATTTAACTTGTCTTTTAAATTCAAAAAACGTTTTTGCATGTATCTTTAAGAGTTATTCAGAAATTTGGTCTCTAATGAGAATGAATTAAATCACATTCAAAAATAGCCTAAAATAAAAGACCCTTCTCCTCCTAAAAAATTCTTTTTAAATTTTGTTTTTGTTTTACCAGGAAAAAAAAATGTAAAAAAGGAAAAAAAATATCCCTCTTTTTTGTAAATATTTTCCAGTTAATACAAACTGATTTTTTTTTTAAATTTTGATTTTTTTTCTTCTCATAATCTAAAGAAGAAAAAAAAAAAAAAGAAGAAAAAATATCTGAGCTTTTCATCAATCTGAAAAAAGAAGCAAGAAATGAAATATACCCTTCCCACGTTTTTTTTTTTTTTCTTTTTTTTTCCAATTTTTTTTTATTACTTTCCCATCGACTACATTGTTGTGAGCAGACAACTAAGATCCAGTAATAAAAATCAGAACTGACACTTTTGTAACATGCATATCACAACACATTCAATTAGTTTCATCTTTTGAAAATAAATTTTTTATATTTTCCATTTGTGACTTTTTTCTTTGTGTATAGAGAATCATGTTTTAATTAAAAAAAAAAAAAAGTTTTACGAATGAGCTAAACATGGTTTTGCTACTATGAGCCTAAGTCGAAAAGACAGTAAATACGCTCTTTGGTAAAGAAGTTGTGGCCACAGTTGTCAGTAAAGAATATCATGCTGAGAGTCTTCTGGGACATGAAAAGTCTCATCAGAATTAATTTCCTTGAAAATGGTGTAACCATAAACAGTGCTTCCTATTCATTTCTTTACATGATATAATTGCCTGCAGAACAATGACTCCTGAATTTAGTAACCCAACAATATACCATAAAACAGACCAATGACTCAAGCTCTGAAGGCAAAAATGGACATGAATTTGAGTTTCATCTCGGAGTTATATTTTTTCCAATCTGCTTTGTTCTTCGCTGTTATAAAAATGACAACCAGTGGAAGTTGTGATGTAAAGAAAAAAATAGGAAAATTAAATTAAATGATGTGCAAATTAGAAAAAAAAAGTCAAAATTGATAATAATTATAATTAGACCAAGGAGCTGCAATTCTCTGGGACTTTATTATTCAAACTGATAGCAGGTAAATATATTAACAAGATATTTGACAGTCCCAGCTTACATGAAATGCAATTAATTGCACTTTGCAGAACTGCTCATCATCTTACGAGTGTACTGTTGATGGGACTGAAAAAGTATGACCCATAAGTGGCAGCAAAAAACGTAAGTACGAGGAGTTATCTTTGTTCTAATCTGCTTTGTTCCTCGTTGTTATAAAAATGACGACCAACTGAAGTTGTGATGTAAAGAAAAAAAAAGGCAACGACATAAAATTAAATGATGTGCAAATTAAAAAAAAAAAGTCAAAATTGATATTAATTTTAATTAGCCAAAGGAGCTACTATTCTCTGGGACTTTGTTATTCAAACTGATAGAAAAATAAAAAGCAATAGACCAGATATAGTGGAGGTGTCCGTGGTGTAATGGTTATCATTGTAGGAAATGGACACGGCGACACGAGTTCAAATCCTAGATGAGGCTGATTGCATTTCACATAGCACTAATACCCTTGGGAAAGGTATGAATCCAATTATTCTCCCACCAGCTATGGGTAAATAGCAGGGCAGACTGGGTTCTTCAGCCTTGGTGAGGCAGCTAGTCTAGGAGAAGGAAAACTCTGAATTCAAACCTGTTAAACTCCGCTTAAAAATTGACCTTGTGTCATATCCTGCCCGAGCGGAGGGTTGGTAAATATGAATCGACCAGATATAGTGGTTAAGGACTATAAAAGAAAAACATGCCTTCTAATTGATATGTCAGTGTCAGCAGATATAAAACATATGAGTCGAATAATAACATAAGTAAATACAAAAACTGGGAAATTGAAAACATGTGGCACCTTAAAGTACCATCCTGCCAGTTATAGTAGAGGCCTGAGTATGTTCAAGAAAAGGAAATTGAAAACCTGTAGCATCTTAAAAGTACCATCCTGCCAGTTATAGTGGAGCCCTGACTATGTTCAAGAAAGGAGCAGGTAAATATATTAACAAGATATTTGACAGTCCCAGCTTACATGAAATACAATTAATTGCACTTTGCAGAACTGCTCATCATCTTACGAGTGTACTGTTGATGGGACTGAAAAAGTGTGACCCCTAAGTGGCTGCAAAAAACATAAGTACATTGAATCACTACATTTTCTGACCTAGGTCTTGGGTAACGACTAGGTGAAGGATTGTAAGAAACCAAAAGTTATTATAATGATGATGATAATGGAACATGAAGGTGATGGTGATACTAATTATAATTCGTACACCCGGGATAATCCCCAAAGGCTTGAAGAGTTGGAAATTGGAGGATGAAACGAGACCATCCAAATTGTTAAGCTCAGCCAGGATACTGAGAAAAGTTCTGAAGACTTAAGGAGACTTGCTGTTATTCAGACTACAGTGAAAGACCATTTAGCTAATGCTGGTGTGAAAAAACTTGCAAATAATTGTTGAATTGAGTGAGTCAGCATACTGTTGTGTTGAGCAGCAACAATAGCAGACTAGCCAATTACATCTGGTAATATTTGTCACTGCCTCACACCAGACAGGACTTGACACAAGGTCAAAAGCCTGAAGGCTGATTATTTGTCGCTGCCTCCCACCAGACACGACTTGACACAAGGTCAAAAGCCCGAAGGCCGATTGCATCTGGTTTGGTGCAAAAAAGCAATCGGTATTTATGGTACTCTGGAATATTCCATTCCCGCATCTGGGTGATCTCATTCCTACAGTCCTGACTGGCCACTGGTTTCAGTGTGGATATGGTGATAGATAAATATCCACCCTTTTGCATCATGTTCTCAATAACTGTACTTAGTTATGGCTTGTTCCATTGTCTGCCAACTGGATGCTTGTCATAATCCCAATGTGATGGTAAATACCTTATTGCTTTTACTATATCAGGTGGAGTAACTTCTACAATAATGAAAATAAAAAAAATTTAAACAAGAAACTGAATTGATAGCAGCACAAGATAATGTCATAAGAACTATGTGAAAGCAAAAATAGATATAAAAAAAGAAAAAGAAGCTATAGCATTTAATTATTCAATAATAGTTTACATACTATAAAACTAACTTTCATCTTCACTTCATCTTTATAAAAAAAAAAGTTACTTTACTCCAAATATTAGGTTCATAGATTCAAAACATCAAACTGTAAATTTTCCAAATGGAATTTTGAACCAGCTCAATCTACTTAATGAGAAAGTATGAAATCAGTTTTAAAATTATTAGTATTAGATAGGAATACTTGAAACCGTATAACCATGTGCCCATGGTGTAATGGTTATCGTTGTATGAAATAGATACGGCGACATGAGTTCAAATCCTGGACGAGGCTGATAGCATTTCACATAGCACTAATATGCTTTGGAAAGGTATGAATCCATCTATTTTTCCTCCCAGGTAAATGGTAGGGCAGTCCTCAGTCTAGGAGAAGGAAAACTTTGAATTCAATCCTGTTAAACTCTTGGCTGAGTTGGCTTGGGCTATAGAATTTACAGACTGCATCTCTGCAGAGGGGTAAGACTACTCCAATGAGTGTTCTGGATATGACACTAAACTTTTGATGGTGAGGCTTCAATAATGCTGGAGCTTTGGGGAATGTGGAGTACCCCTTCATTGCCATTGCTCCCAGGTCCACTCTGACCTGGAGTGGTAGCACCTGATAGGGTCCTATCTATGGGTCAAATAGAACTTTGACATTTAAACTGTACTTATGCTAAACTGAATTGCTTGAAATAGAACTGTTTTACAATCAACTATGAAAAAAATGAATGATGGCCAAGTAGACTTAACTGTGTAAACAAATGACTGTTTAATTGAATTGTTTGATACATAGCCATACTTGGAACCATTTAACTTTGATGGAAATTTATTAAGCTTTTTGCTTAGATGTAGCACAGGGCCATATGAAAGGGGCACCATTTAACTTTGATGGCATGCTAAACTGAATTGCTTGAAATTTCAGGTTTGTTTAAGAATGTTTAGGAATCGTATATTTAATATATATGAAGAAAAAAGATTTGGCATTAAATAACCTACAATGGTTGATATGCCATAAAACCCTATCTTTATTCCCTGTTAAATTCCACTTAAGTGGATGTGACCTTGAGTTACATCCTTCTCATGCAAAGGGGTTGACAAATACACATAAGTAAAGTTGGCAACTGTAGGCTCCCTTTTTGATAGCTACTACACTGAGGTGTAGGGAAGGGCGCTTCTCCTTTTCCTGGATTACTTCACTTTAGCCTTGAGCAGTACTTAATAATGCTGAGGGTTAAGCAAGGTGGCATCAAGTACCATTTTTAGAGTCTTTGGTATGACTCGAAATGAGATTGAACCCCGGTCTCCCGGGCCATTGGCGAACACTCTACCGCTAAGCTAATGGCCCAGTACAAAATACACATATAACTATGTGCAAATTATGTGTTTCAAGAATAGTTACTTTCTCTTATTTTTTAGCTATATATATATATATATATATATATATACACACACACACTCCCTCTCTCTTTCTTTTTTAGCTATATGTGGCACAGTTGTCATGATAGTTAATTATTTTATTGCCTGGTTTTGTTGGACAATGAGTTTTTCAGTTGGCTGTTTGGTTGGAGGTGTAAGTCAAATTGGAAAAAGGCCAAAATGTAAACAAAATGGATTCATATCATTTCTGTGACAGGTTTGATTGGGAAAGTAAAAACAGTGAATTTTGGGCACGTGAGAGATGACGCAAAAATTCAGAAAGATGACATCACACCCACTCTTGCCAATTGTTTGTTGTTTATTTCCTGGCGTCTGAGGTGCCGCCATTGGGGGAATGCCGACAGGGCTGAAGGTATTTTTGGATTTTGCCGGACGCTAGTGGGCTGCGGCCCTGCGTCGGACCCACTTTAAAAAGGCCTTGTGCCGTACTTGTCCGGTGGTGGGACGGAGAACAAATAGTTAGCCAGTCGGTCAGTTATCAGAAGTTTGCATTCATAGAGTTCTGTCTCTTTGTGTCTGTTCATAGACCCTTACAAATTCTCTCTCTCTCTCTCTCTCTCTCTCGTGCTACTGTATGCAGTCTGAACCTCGAACAAAAAATGATTGTTAATTGTTGACGGAGAGATCTTCTTGTTTTTGAGTTGCCAACACCCTGGCAATTTTGTTCCAACAGATTACTGTGACCGTCAGAAGTTCCGGATGGATTGTGTCATTCCTTGTCTGTGGATCTTTCAAACACAGACAGGATTGATAAATGAACTACCTGAAAATACTTTTGGCTCTGTTACCAGGATTCGACCCTGAAAATCTGCGACACAGCCAGACGTAGGATTCGACCCTAAAAACCAACAGCGCAACCATAAACAAGATTCGAGTCTGAAAACTCACTGCCAAGTGATGGTAATACATTTTGTACGATGCAAACGTATTAAGCGCATTGTGGTCCGTTGGCGAATTGAAGGATTACATTTGGTGCTACGACCAGCATAGTTCCACATTTGGTACAGTGTCCAAGATAAGGGCCCAGACGGTGCTAAAAGCATAGTATCACACGCACACACACATACTTTCTCTCTCTCTCTTTTTTTAGCCATGTATGCATTTTGTTATATATATATATATATATAAAACAACGTACATAAATTCTATACAATATTCCTAATAAGTCAAATGACGTAATTTAAACATCAAACGCTGATTCGCCAGTGAAACGGCCAACTTTTTCTTACTATACATATTTTCCCCTAGGTTTTTGTATTTCACATTTCTAAACATCCATCGTTAACTTAAAATTATTAATATCACCCCTCATGGTCCTGATGATGGTTCAGTAGAACCGAAACACTATAGTGTCGACCCGTTAATAAATCATTATTTCCACTTGGATCGTTGTTATCAGTTTTTCTACATATATTTCAAATTATCATTAGTTTCTTGAGACTAATCGTTTGCAAAACAAAGCTGATTTTGGAATGTTCTATTGGCGGATCTTAGAAGACACGGATTGTATCCACTGTAGAGGGGTAAGAACTCCCACTTCTCCTAAAAAAAAGTGTTCTGAGTGTGACACTAAACTGTGTCTAATGATGAATCTCCAATCCTAGCAATCCAGGGAATGAAGAGTACTTCTACTTTGCCATTACTACTAGGTGCTGTCTGATCCAGAGTGGTCCTATTTACCAACCCCTCCGCTCGGGCAGGATATGACACAAGGTCAATTTTTAAGCAGAGTTTAACAGGTTTGAATTCAGAGTTTTCCTTCTCCTAGACTAGCTGCCTCACCAAGGCTGAAGAACCCAATCTGCCCTGCTATTTACCCATAGCTGGTGGGAGAATAATTGGATTCATACCTTTCCCAAGGGTATTAGTGCTATGTGAAATGCAATCAGTCTCGTCCAGGATTTGAACTCGTGTCGCTGTGTTCATTTCCTACGACGATAACAATTACACCACTGGCACCTCCTGATCCAGAGTGGTTGTACATGTTCGGATATCATCCATGCAGCAAGTAGATCTGTTTGCAGATTATTTGTATTAAATAGGAATTCCTACTATTGTATAACAATGGGCAAAAACTTTTAAACTATAGAAAATGTAAATTTGAATGTACGCAAGTCCTTAACTTCTGAGTATGAAATAACCCTACATGCTGTTAAATTGAATCAATCCTCTTTGAATTCAGCATTTAGTAAGCTGACAACATGCCATAAAACTAATCAACCTTAAATTAAAAGGTTTCCTGTGTAGTAGCCATGTTTGTCTGTGATCAATATTATCTCTGCAGCAGGCGTCCTAGACATTTAATAAACTTAATTGACTGTTATATAAGGCCTTATTATTGTGGAGCAATTTGTCAGTAATCACTAGCAAGTAGCCAGTGAAATTAACTTGCTAACCCTCTTTATACAGTGGATGCCCACTTAAGATTGAAGCTGAAAAGTGACCAACGGTATTTACCTCGGTTAAAGATTACATAGTACTTGAAGATACCCTTGAGCCAAGCTGACAGCATACGTATTTAGGAGCCAAGCAGCAAATTCAACAATTCATCACTTTTAAGATATTTCCCACCGAATCCAAAGTATTGCTCTCCACTTATCAACCTTGGATCAGAGTGTAATATCAGTGCCCTATTTTTTTTTTTATATACTCGTGTATGAGGTGCCTGTGGTGTAATGGTTATCATCGTAGGAAATGGACACGGCGACACGAGTTCAAATCTTGGACGAGACTGATTGCATTTCGCATAGCACTAATACCCTTGGGAAAGGTATGAATTCAATTATTCTCCCTCCAGCTATGGGTAAATAGTAGGGCAGACTAGGTTCTTCAGCCTTGGTGAGGCTACTAGTTTAGGAGAAGGAAAACTCTGAATTCAAACCTGTTAAACTCTGCTTAAAAATTGACCTTGTGTCATATCCTACCCGAGCGCAGGGGTTGGGTAAATATGAGATACTCGTGTATGAGTCTAATTTTTAAGGCTTAATCTTTTTCTTTTTTTTCTTTTTTTTTCAAAATAAGAAAAATAAAAGGGGTCCCGATGGCATAGTGGCTAACCTGCTGGACTGCTATATGTTAAAAAGTAAGTTATAACTACAGTTGTACTATTACATTTACTTTCAAACTAATAATCTTGCGAAAGGTATAAACCTTATCTTCGCCATCTTTGGCTTAAATAGTACCACTGCTGTTCATCTCTAAGGATAGCTTTGGCATTAAGTATCCCCAAAGGTTGATATGCCATTAAACGAAGAAACCAAATACAACCAATGTTCTTTGTTTAACCGTCAAGTATCCCAGACTACCATATTGTCATACTTAGCGTAGCAGTTATCTTTGTGGAAATGGAACCGGTGACCTGAGTTCAAATCCTGGATGAAGTTGGTGTTTCACTTCATGCTAATGCCCTTGGGAAAGTAAAGCAACAGTCTAGAAGGAAAACTGAGTTCAAAGATTCCCCCGCTTTAAAATCGACTTGTATCACATCCTGCTCGTGGCGGAGGGGTTGGGTAAATGTATACACTACTATGAGCAATCCCTATGAAGTTGAATTACTCTTAATGGCTTTCTAAATACTCGATGAGCTGCCGGGGGGGGGGGAAGAAAATATGTCTTTGGAAATTCTGTGCAAAGGAAACTGAAATTATCTCAGTTGGAGTTTGAACACGGCTCGCCGATTCCTACCTCTGTGCCACGAACCGTTGTCAAATCTCAATTGAAGCTTAGCAAATATGTGGCAGCTGCGGTTGCAGAATATGCCGACTGCATCACTGCAGAGGAGTAAGACCCCTCAATGAGTGTTCTGGATATGATACTAAACCATCTGATGGTGAAGCCCCAATCCTGAAAATTTGGGGAATCTGGAGTATCCTTTAATTACCTTTAACCACCAGGTTCACTCTGACCTGGAGAGGTTGTACTTGATAGGATCCCATATATGGGTTATATAGAACTGTTTGAGCATTTAATTGTGTGCGAACAAATGACTGATGTTGAATTAATTGTTCGTGTTATATAGCAATACTTGAAACCCTTAAACTGTGTGCAAAAAATTATCAATATTATTCGACATTGTAGCAGGAGTACTACAAGGGGACACGCTGGCTCCGTACCTCTTTATCATTTGTCTAGACTACGTACTTAGAACATCGATTGACAAAATCAGAGAGAATGGCTTCGAACTGACGAAGAAAAGAAGCAGAAGGTCCCCCGCAACAACAATTACCGACGCCGACTACGCCGATGACATAGCCATACTGGCAAATACACCCGACCAAGCCGAAACACTACTGCATAGTTTGGAACGAGCAGCCGCAAGCATAGGCCTCTATGTTAATGCACACAAAACGGAATATATGTGCTATAATCAAAAATGTAGATGAATACGTATTATGTGTTTGTATAGTTAGTCATGGTCATGGCTGTACAACATAATAGTAGTGCAACACGTGAAAGTTCATGAGTGATTATATTAAAATCACGGTTGAACTCTACAGGTCACTCTGCCTGCACGAGCTAGGTTCGTGACATTTTTGATCGTCAGACCTATGTACCTAATGACTGATGACATCTGATGTGCTCGAATGTTCTTTAACCTTGAGATCGCTGCAATTTAAAGAAGGCGCCCGCCCGTAATATTACACAGAGATCGAACTTTACTCACTGATGTGTTCGCTTTCGGACAAAAAACTTTAGGAAAGGTATGAATCCTCTTATCCACTCCAGTTACAGGTTATATCACTGTTGTTCTTTTATAAGGATGGCTTTGGCATGAAATAACCAACAAAGGTTGATATGCCATTAAGCAACTAAACCAAACCAGCTATTATGGGTAAATAGATATTTATCCAGTTTTCCCTGAAGCCAGAATATGACAAAAGGTAAGTAAAGTGGGAAGGGTCCAACAGGAAGTAAGCCTCCTAAGACATGGGTTAAAAATAGCTGAGCTTTGTCGGTATTCCTCTTTTGTAACATCTTGGGGAATGACTACTGGAGCTGAGCTCGTTAATTCATAATTTAACTGGCGTAAATTTAAAAACACATTATCATACAGCGTATGAGAACACATGCGATACCCTGCCCTCATCAGCTACCAACCAAGGGTGATGCCACAGTTTCTGTGGCTAAGGTGGTACTGCCACCCTTGGCACTATCAACAGCTTTTGCCACTGGACAGGGTATGAAGACAGAGTGAAAGTTCCCCTTTGTAGCTTAAGTTCATAATGATGTTAAATGTGTTTGCTTTCAGATACGTTTGTAAAAATCGTTATTAACGATCATTTATTTATATAAATGATCGTTAATTTCACATTTCACTTGCGCACTATAGGCCCTGGTGTCGCATGCTTTTTTTTTTATTTTCGTCGATTTGGTCACTGTTTTCTTTTTTTTCTTTTCCATTACCGGGCCAAATCCCTCCGATCAAACATCCTGTATAATTTTTACAAAAAAAAAAAAAAATACGAAAACCAAACCAAACCAAACCGATCTGCTGTCTAATGGGACCCTTAAGATTGGTTGTAATTGTAAATGAAAGTTCTTGGTCAAGATTTGTCCAAATAACTTTCTGGTTACTTTTAAGCCACTGGATTCTTGGCTTGCTAAGAATTTTTCCGGAGCGCTGTGGCTCATCAATGGGATCCTGAACGCTGTGGGTGTATTCCAGATTCATAACCCCATCATTCGATTTACATTCTCCGATAGGAAAATTACGTTGTAAATTCTAAGGCAGACTGGGCTCTTTAGTGATGGTAAAGCAACCAGGCTTAAGAAGGGGAAAATTGATTTCAAAACAAGTCAAATAGATATTGTGACGGAGTGGGCCAGTAAATACACTTAGTAAATGTTACATATCAACAATACCTCAGTAAAATTCTGTTCAAAGTTTTTTGCTTCTGGAAGCCGGTCGTCTTGAAATTGGAACTGAGGCAGTAAATAAAACCTTAATCGGCGATAGCTGACTCGAAAAACGACAGTGGAATTGCATATCTCCAAGAACAAGCTGGATTTATATGAGGTGAGAGTAGGGGGATATTAGTACGATCCCTCTACTTCAATAATGGAATAATGGAGACATCGCTTCTAGTTCTAGGGGACTTTTCTCTGTCAGTTTTGGCGCCGGACTCAAGCGATCCATTTTTTTTATCGGCTTATTCCCTTTGTTGAAAATGGCTTCATTACAGTTGTAAATAAATAATAATAAAAATAATAAAATCAATACCTGGGTCACTGCCAGAACCAATTCCAACTTGAAGTGTTGGACTCTGTCCACAATGAGAAATATACACATTGCATCTACGTTGTTGGTTATTAACATTAATAAAATTGAAAGAAGGTGTATTTCTGTTATCGGGATACATAAAGACCGTAGTGACAGTAGAAGTCAACGTTTTAATATATCGATCGGGCCCTCTTAATAAGCTAAGTATCTGAATGGCTGGCAAGAGAGTGTACCTGGTTGA
This sequence comes from Sepioteuthis lessoniana, assembly GCA_963585895.1. Taxonomy (NCBI): domain Eukaryota; kingdom Metazoa; phylum Mollusca; class Cephalopoda; order Myopsida; family Loliginidae; genus Sepioteuthis; species Sepioteuthis lessoniana. Next base: position 84,969 of record CAUZXS010002138.1, read on the forward strand.
ACAATGGCTTCTGATCTCGGTAGGAAATATACAACTATCACAGACTCTTTAGAAAGTTGTTCGGCACAAGGCTAGAAATATGGGACACTTAGTGAAGATCAAACTCATTCTAAAAATAATTGGGGGAGTTCCAGTGGTATCGTGGCTAACATGCAGAACTGCTACGACGTAGTAAGCAAGTTCGAACTCAATTCTCGTAATTACGTTCGCTTTTAGACTTATAACCGAAGGAAAGGTGTGATCTTCCTTATCTCACAAGCTATGGGTTAGATTTTTTGGCAACCGTAGTCGAGGGCGATCTGAAGGCCCCCTTTTCAATACCTACTACACCGAGGTATATGGGAGGGCACTACTCCTTTTCCTGGATTACTTCACATTATCCTTGATCCCTACTTTATAATTCTGAGTTGTAAGCAAGGAGGTATCAAGTACCATTTTTGAGTCTTTGGTATGATTCGACCCTGAATTGAACCTCGGTTTCCCGGGTCATTGGCAAACACTCCACCCACTGGGCCGGATATATATATATATATATATATAGAGAGAGAGAGAGAGAGAGTGTGTGCACCCTCTTGTGTGAAGTATATATTTACTGAATCCCTCCGCTATAAGCAGGATTTTCCCTTATCCTAGACTGGTTGTCATGCCAAGTATAGATATACCTATCTGCCCTACTATTTATCCATAGCTGGAAGGAGAAAAATAGGATTCATACGGCTTATTTGATAAAGACTACCACGGTACCGGTCACAAATGTCGAGATGATGGAATGAGTCGTGGTAGTTATTTGAGAACGCAGGGGCATCGGTTGACTGAAATCTTTTCAAGCCATACGCTTATGCAGAAAAAAGAACAAAGGAAAGATAGAATTAACTGAAAGAAAGAAAAACGGAATACTAACTAATTGACACAAAGGAAGAAGGCTGATTTCTTGAAAGTTATAAAAAGAAAGAAAAAGAAAAAGTTACCCCCTAAAAAACAACAACAACAAAAAAACAGGAGAGAGAGAGAGAGAGAGAGAGAGACAGAGAGAGAGAGAGAGAGATCAAAAACATCATCATGTCGTGCTGGCAGGACGGAGTTCCCTGACTCCCTCTCACCATCCGTCCCTAAATTTTTAATGAGGTGATTTACAGAATACGTGCTGCATTTTGCTACCTACAGAATAAAAAGGATCGAAGGAATGTGTTTATAGTAGAATGAAAGGGTCAGAGACTGTACCAGCTAGATATTACTTAGAAAAGTCAAGTTAACATGAAGGTCACTCCTCAACAAAACACTTCGGATTCATAATCAATTGTAACTGTTTTTGCGTATTGATGATAAAAAGATTGAGTCGAGAGGTATTAATTTTATTTATCATGAATGAAAAAAACATAGTAAATGTGCATCGCTCCTGGGAGGTCCTCTAGACTGCATCTAGTGCCCGCACATGTATGTAAGTCCTTGCTAGTTGGCCAATTTCGTCAAGTCCATGTGTAGGAGTCCATAAGAGAACGTCGATTATGAGTTCCTTTTTACTTCTAGAGCAGTTTCCAGCATGTCTTGTTCGTCTTACTTGGATGGTTTTTAGCTCAGTCCGCTGGGATTGTAGAATATGCCGACTTCATCTATGCAGAGGGTTTGTTGGTTGGGTTTTATGGCATATCAACCTTTCTAGGTTATTTAATGCCAAATCAGTTTTTATACAAATAATCAGTTTTATTTCAAACAATTCAGTTTAGCATGAGTACACAGTTCAATTGTCAAAAACATTTCTATTTCAAGCTATTCAGTTTATTCAAACAGTTCTAATTCCAACAGTTCAGTTTAGTGTAAGTACAGTTTCAATGTCAAAAACAGTTTCATTTCAAACAATTCCGTTTAGCATAAGTACGCAGTTTAGATGTCAAAACAGTTCTATTTCAAGCAATTCAGCTTAGGATAAGTACTTAGTTTAGTTCTATTTGACCTATAGATAGGACTCTGTCAGGTGCTACCACACTGGGTCAGAGTGGACCTGGGAGCGATGGCAATGAAGAGGTACTACAGCCCCAGCCGACTGGGCAACTCTGCAGAGGAATAAGACTCCCAACCCAACGATTGTCCTGGATAAGACAGTTAACCATCTGATGGTGAGGCTCCAGTCCTGGAACTTTGAAAAAAGGGGAGTTCCTCTAAATTGGCATTGCTCCCAGGTCCACTCTGACCCAAAGTGGAAGCATGGGCCAAACAGAACTGTTTTACATTTTAACAGTGCAAATGACTTACGTTAGTTGTCTAAATTTCCGAGACGAAGCTTGATTTTTATCATTAAGGGTTTTCGGACTATTGTCTTCATCTTTATTGCTATTTTCACAATGTTTCGGCCGATATATCCTCCGGGAACCGTTACGCTATGTGTCCTGCGGGACACATAGCGTAACGGTTATAGGCGTTGGTTCCCTAAGCTTCTAATGAGACAATCATCTGGAGGTTACAGGTTCAATCTTGACTGCAGGCGAGTAACAATACAGGAATACTTAACACTTGTATCCGGTTATGGACAACGGAATCAGAACAGGTGACCCCCGTGGATTCACTAAAGAACGTAGTTCGAATTTCCGTGTAGGTTCCCGAGTTCGACAAACATCTGAAGAAGGCCGGGGACATATCGGCTGAAACGTGGTGGAAATAACAATAAAGATGAAGACAATAGTCCAAAAACCCTTAATGACTTACGTTAAATTGTTAGAAATAGAACTCTGTGACCATTTAATTGTGTGTAAACAAATGACTGTTCAATTGATTTGTTAGCGATAAAATGCAATACTTGGTACTATTCATTTTTTTACAAACCAATGTTGAAAAGAGTTATTAGCGTTGAATTGGAATACTTGAAACCGTTCAGCTGTGTGCAAAAATTGAATCATTACTATTATATTGTTATAGTTGGAACCATTTGACTGTGCAAATGAATGAATTGTGTTGAATAGAATTATTAGTGTTGAATAGCAAAGCTTGAAACCATTTAACTCTGCGCAAAGGAAATTATTACTGTGAGCAGTATATGAAATTACCATATGCAAATACATGACTAATATTAAATAGAATTATTAGTGTTATGATAGTAACACTTGAAACCATTTAACTGTGTGCAAACAAATGAGCTCTGGCCTGTTTAAAAATAACTTTACAAATAGACTATTCGCTGCTGGTTAATCCTATATATAATTGCCCAGTTGGCCGGGGCTGTAGAATACACCGACTGCTTCTCTGCAGAGGGGTAAGACCCCCCACCAACAACAAGTGTCCTGGATATGACACAAAACAATCTGATGGCGTGGTTCCAGTAATACTGGAGCTTTAGGGAATGCGGAGTACCTCTTTATTGCTATCGCTCCCAGGTCCACTCTGGCCCGGAGTGGTAGCACCTGATATGGTGGGTTAAATAGAAATAACAGTGGTTTCTTGAGTTGATTGCTTTTGGCATTTAAACTGCATATTTATGCTAAATTGAATTGTTTAAAATAGAACTGTTCTGACATTTAAACTGCATATTTATGCTAAACTGAATTGCTCGAAATAGAACTGTTTTGACCTCTAAACTGTGTATGCTAAACTGAATTATCTGAAATAAGACATTAACTGTGTATTGCCCTGTCGGCTGGGGCTGTAGAATACACCAACATCACCTCTTCAGAGGAATAAGACCCCGCCCCTGCAACGAATATCCTAAATATATGACACTAAACAATCTGACGGTGAGGTTCCAGCGATGCTGGAGCTTTGGAGAATGCGGAGCACCGCTTCATTGCAATTACTCTCTGGTCGACTTTGGCCCGGAATGGTAGCACCTGATTGGGCCCTATCTATGGGTTAAATAGAACTAACTGCATACTTATGGTAAACTGAATTGCTTGAATTAGAAAAGTTTTTGACGATTAAACTGTGTACTTATGCTAAACTGAATTGTTTGAAATGGAACAGTTTTTGACATTGAAACTGTACTTACACTAAACTGAATTGTTTAATATAGAACTGTTTTGACATTTAACTGTATGTAAATAAAAATCTATACTCATACTAAACTGAATCCTCTGAATTAGAACTGTTTGAATAAACTGAATAGCTTGAAATAGAAATGTTTTTGACACTTAAACTGTGTACACATGCTAAACTGAATTGTTTGAAATAGAACTGATTATTTGTATAAAATGGATTTGACGTTAAATAACCTAGAAAGGTTGATATGCCATAAAACCCGAACAACCAACCAACCTATGTATATGTATGAACCGGATTTGGTATTAAATAACTTAAAAGGTTTGATATGCCGAAAAATCCAACCAACCAGCCTTGGATGGTTTATGAGATTGAAGGTAAGTGGCCTGACAGGAAGTTGTGTAGCCTATTTAGTTGTTACCTGTGAAAAATCACGTTTGTAATTTGACATCTGTGAGATGAACACACACACACACACACACACACACACACACACACATACATACACACAGATACTTGCGAAATGTAAAGGGCCTCCTTCAGGATTTGAACTGGGGTAGCTGAGTCAATTTTTTGAACGAGAGTTGCTTTAGCACAAAGGCTGATATACCATTTAACAAAGAAATCGAACAAAAATTAAATTAAGTGATGAATATATATACGCAAAGATACTTGCGAAATGCAAAGAGCCCCGTTCTGTATTTGAACTCGGGTAGCTCAGTCCATTTACTTCAACGGTAGCCATTACTCCACGAGCCTTGCCCTTGTGAAGATGCAACGTTTTTCAAAGGTTTCATTTATCAAAGGTAATGTCTTTTCATCAAGTATTTGAAGACAAACATAGCTAGTCCGCATGACGACATCTTCAAAGGAGAATAAAGTAGACTTTGTCGCATCAGCTGCAATTGTAGCCCACACCATCACCCGGATGTGCGAACAAATCCAAAAGGCAAACAAGTAAAATCAAAATAAACTATAAAGAATTGTAAGATCTGATAATTTTATCAGCTCTAGACCTGTTTACAGATAAATAAAGCCAAGAAGGTAATCAGAGATATATTTGTTATATAATAGCCGAGGGATTTCGGTTCATGCCTTTGAGTTTAGTTAGGCTGAGAACCTTTCGGCTCAGCACATGGGTTAGTTGGGTGCAACATTGAGGCAGGTGTTAACGCGGGCGCGCACGGGCGGATGGAGGTGTCACTCAGATGTCATAATAGTCCGAGACGAAACGGGGTGACATCACGCACCGGAAGCGCACGGAGGTTTGTGTGAGAATTTGAAGAAAGAGAGTCGAGTACTAGACGCCAAACGAAGAGGTTCGACTCTTGGAGCTCGCAGACGCGAGGTGAACTTGCGCCCTAATGGGGCCGCAAGAGTTGGGTACTAGACGCCAAACGAGAAGGATCGACTTTTGGAGCTCGCAGACGCGAGGCGAACGTGCGCCCTATGAGTGCCGCTCGAGACGGGGGCCAAATGAATAAGACGGCATAGAAGATTGTGTCTCTCCTCCTTACGTCGAGGCCTTTAACTCAAAGTTAATAAAAAGTTTTCGTACCTGAACAAGAAGTCGTTACGTGTTTTCGAATTCCGAGATTCCTATGTTCTTTATATGTTCTATCGTTATGAACATTATATGTCCATTTTGCACATAGCTTAATTGTGAATATGGTACATATTTACAAAACCCCTCCGAATGAACAGGATGCGACACAAGGTAGATTTTTAGACGGAGCCAAAGCAACCAGACGTCTGGTGAAACTCGAGGCCCTCCCACTGTTAAACCAAAACAAAACAAAACTTTAAATGAAGCTATAAAAATGCTTTCATCTCTTCAGCTTATATTTAATATCGGGTTATTTAATGCCAAATTCATTTATATATATGTATATAAACAGTTCTATTTCATACACCTCGGTTTAATATAAGTACACAGTTTAAATCAAAAAGAGTTCTATTTCAAGCAATTCACTTTAGCATAAGTACGCTGTTTAGTTCTATTTGATCCATAGAGATGACCCTATCAGGTTCTACCACTTCAGGCTAGAGTGGATCTGGGAAGCGATGGCAATAAAGAGGTACTCCGCATTCCCAAAACTTCCAGCATTTCTGGGGCCTCACTATCAGATTGTTTAGTGTCATATCCAGGACACACGTTGGTGGAATCTTACCCCTCTGCAGAGATGGAGGCTGTATGTTTTGCAGCCCTAGCCGACTGGGCGAATACTGCAGAGGAGTAATAAGACCACTTGCAAAGAGAAACCTCGGGTATGACACTAAACTGCATGTGGTGGTGAGGATCAAGTTCTGGGGTTGTGAAGACGATGGAATATCCCTTCATTGCCATTAATCCCAGGTCAGTTCTGACTCAGAGGATAAGTCTCTGTTTGGATCCTATCTATGAGTCAAAAAGGTCTGTTTAAAAATTGTTAGTTTTCGTAATGAGTTCTCGATGCCAAAATAACGGTAAATAATTTGTACTAAGAATAGTTATTTGCAGTTGTAATTGTGTACTAAGGTTTATCATTAGTTACTTGAAACCAAATGACTGTAAGCAAATGGATATTAAATATGAATGATTATGTGCTATAATCAAACGGGGGACATCTCCACTCTTGACGGAACCCCTCTTAAACTAGTAGACAAATTCACTTACCTAGGAAGCAGCGTCGAATCAACCGAAAAAGACATCGACACGAGGTTAACGAAAGCATGAACAGCTATCAATAGGCTATCGATTATATGGAAATCAGACCTAACCGATAAAATGAAACGCAGTTTCTTCCAGGCAGCAGTCACATCGATACTGCTATACGGGTGCACTACATGGACGCTAACAAAACGGCTGGAGAAGAAGGTAGACGGCAATTACACAAGAATGCTGCGTGCAATCTTGAACAAGTCCTGGCGACAACACCCCACAAGACACCAACTGTACGGCCACCTGCCTCCTATCATGAAATCTATTCAAGTTAGACGAACCAGACATGCAGGACACTGCTGGAGAAGCAGGGACGAGCTCATAAGAGATGTACTCTTATGGACCCCCACACATGGCCGTGCAAAAGCAGGACGACCAGCATGAACATACATTCAGCAGCTGTGTGAGGATACGGGATGTTGTCTTGAGGACCTACCTAGAGCGATGAACGATAGGGAGGAGTGGCGAGAGAGGGTCAGGGATATCCGTGCTACCAGCGCGACATGATGATGATGATGATGATAAGTATTAGATATGAATACTTGAAACCATACGACTGAGTATAAATTATTTCTATTAAGAATACTCATGTATAAAACTGTACATTGTATTAAGAATAGTTACTTGACGCTATTTAACTGTGTGCAAACAAATGACTATTATCAAATGGGGGTGTTCTCGTGGTGTAATGGTTTAAGCGATGGAGTGCGGAATCGTAGTAAGCGAGTTCGAACTCCAGTCGCGCCATTACGTTCACTTTCCGACAAATACTGTTTGGAAATGTATGAACCCCTTATCCACCCAGATATGGCTTAAATAGTATCACTACAGTTCTTCTAGGAAGATGGCTTTGGCATTAAATAACTCCCGAAGGTTGATGTACCATTAAAACAAAGAAACCAAACCAATTATCAAATGGAAATTATTACTTGAAACCTTATTATTATTATTAACATTAAACAGGAGTACTTGAAACCTTACAACTGTGTGTAAATTATTTGTATTAGATAGGAATACTTGAAACCTTACAACTGTAAGCAAATTATTTGTATTAGATAGGAATACTTGAAACCATACAACTATGTGTAAATTATTTATATATGATGGGAGTACTTGATATCATAAAACAATAGAAAACAGAACAAAAGAAAGCAAAAAATATTTAAGAATCAAATGTAAAATGAATGCAATTCCCAAACATTTAGGCTTAAAATAACCCTAAAGGGTTCACATGCCATTTAAATCAATCAATATATCAGTCAGCTCGTAAGAAATGAAATGAACAAAAATCTTATTCGCTTTTTTTTTGCGTTTAATTTCGCGCTATTGCCTTTGGAAAAGGTATGAAACCGCCTCTTTTCATTGCAGGGTAGGTTTTTGTAGGTTCTTCAACGTTAGTAAGACAATTCGTTATGAAAAAGGAAAACTCAAGATTTATTCAGCTGTAATTCTGCGAGAAATTGGCCTTGTGTCTATTTCTGGCGGATATGTTGGGTAAGTATACATTTAATTAACAGTCCAATAAAACTGTCCAGGTCTGTAAAATCTCTACTCCGTGCTTCTACAGACTTCAGCATCAAAGCCTGTAATTCTAACGCCTCCCAGTCGGCTAAATTACTCAGAAAACTTGTCGAAAAGTGGCCACACTTGGTCCGTTACGCTGTCCGTTGGTTTCTGTTGTTCGTCTCTCGTTAATTTGTCCATTGCATTATACGTTGGTTTCTGTTATTCGTTTCACGTTACTCGGTCAGTTGAGCTGTTCGTTGATTGCTGTTGTTTGTTTCTCGTTACTTGGTTCGTTGCACTATCCATTGGTTGCTGTTGTTCATTTCTCGATAGTTGGTCCGTTGCGCTGTCCGTCGGGCGCTGATGTTATTTTTTGCTACTTGGTCCGTTGCACTGACCGATGGGTCCTGTTGTTCGTTGCCCGTTACTTAGTCCGTTGCACTAGCCGTCGGTTGCAATTGTTCGTTTTTCGTTACTTGGTTAGTTGTGATGGCCGTTGGGTGCTATGGTTTGTTTTTCGTTACTTGGTCCGTTGCGCTGGCCATCGGACGATGTTGTTGTTTCCTGTTATTTGGTCCGTTGCACTGGCCGTCCGCTGCTCTTGTTCGTTTCTTGATCCGTTGCGCTGGCTGTCTGCTGCTCTTGTTCGTTTCTCGTTACTCTGTTCGTTGCGTTGGCTGTTGGTTGCTGTTGTTCGTTTCTTGTTATTTGATCCGTTGCGCTGTCCGCTGGTTTCATTTGTTCGTTTCTCGCTAATTGTTCCGTTGCGCTGTCCGTTGGTTTCATTTGTTTTTTTTTTTTACTCGCTAATTTTTACTCGCTAATTGTTCCCTTGCGCTGGTCCTCAGTTGCTGTTGTTTTTTCTGGTTACTTTGTCTTTTGCTCAGACTGACGCTGTTGTTCTTTTCTCGTTACTTGGTCCTAACAGAAAAATATTACAGACATTTCTAATTAGCGCCAAAACTGCTATGCCTAATAATCTCATTCCAAACAGTAGGAACCTCAACGCTGAGGATGATAACGTCAACGATTGGTGTTCCAAGTTCAACAAAAGTAACATTCTGGGGCACCTATTTTTGATCAATCGGAAAATTTGGTTAATCTCAACTCTTATATTACAAAGTAGAATTATTTGCCCCAGCATAATCAGTTTTTTTCCAGTCAAATAAAAAAAGACACTTGCTCGAGATGACTAGAAGTCCTATGGAAACTTACTTGGACTTTCAAGATTATAATTTTTAAGAAGAAGGTTAAGAAGGATTCCTGCCATTCATAGAAATTATCCTGGGCACCCAGTCTGCTTTAATAACGGTCTGGGGTATTGGTACCCGTACCACTGGCACTATACGAACCATGTTGTATAGCCACATATACAAATATATGCGGAACCATAGTCAACAATAATGACGACTGCAATGAACGAACGAACACGCTTCTTTATAAAAATATAATCTCCCACACTTCATTCTGGAAAGGGTGATGTTTCTTGTGTGAGAGATGAACTGGAGACGGAGACAGACTGCTATATTGACCCAGCAGTACAGCAGTACAGTAGTACTCATCTTGGCTGGGTTGCTCAACCGTGGGTCACTGAGGGCCCAAAGCCCTCTGTCTGCCGCTGGCTCTCAATTCGGCGTCTTGTCTCCAACTCTCTCAAACCGTCTGTGCCCTGGTTATATTATTGTTTAATGCCCACCTGCTTCCGCTGTTCTCCCGCTTATTTACACAGGTGCATCTCTTGACTGACGGCTCGGTCGAGGGTCAATATATAGCAACCAGAATCTGCATTCACCCTGTCAGTGTAGTCTTGAATACTCCGACTCTTGCATCCCCAAAATCCCATTGCCCAGTCAACTGGGACTGTAGAATACACCAATTGCACCTCTGCAGAGGGGTAAGACCCTCCAATGAGGCAAAGCAATCTGATGGTGAGGTTCCAGTAATGCTGGAGCTTTGGAGAATGCAGAGCATCCTTTCATTGCCATTGCTCCCACGTCCACTCTGGCCCGGAATGGTAGCATCTGATAGGGCCCTACCTGTGGGTTAAATAGAACTAAACAGCATATTTATACTAAACTGAATTGCTTGAATTAGAACAGTTTGACTAAACTGAATAGCTTGAAATAAAAAAAAATTGACAATTAAACTGTGTATTTACATTTAAACTGCGTACTTATGCTAAACTGAATTGCTTGAATTAGAACAGTTTGACTAAACTGAATAGCTTGAAATAAAAAAAAATTGACAATTAAACTGTGTATTTACATTTAAACTGCGTACTTATGCTAAACTGAATTGTTTGAAATGGAACTATTTTTGACATTGAAACTGTACTTAGGCTAAAATGAATTGTTTAATATAGAACTGTTTTGACTTTTAACTTTGTGTAAACAAAATCTATACTTTTACTAAACTGAATAGCTTGAAATAGAAATGTTTTTGATAATTAAACTGTGTAATCATGCTAAACTGAATTGTTTGAAACAGAACTGATTATTTGTTTAAAAATGGATTCGGCATTAAATAACTTACAAAGGTTGATATGCCATAAAACCCAACCAACCAAAATCCCAATCATGTGTTTCTGGAAAGCGTGAAATACTCTTTTATTGCCATTACTCTCTTGTTCACTCTGACCCGAAGTAGTGTACATGTAAGTACCAAATAGATTTGTTCGTTTGTTTGGTTGCTTGTGTTTTATGTCAGATTAAGTATTGAATCTTATATAAAACAGGAACGACGATACTTGCTTATAAGAATATATACTTCGTGTTGATTTACTTAAGGGTCGAAACGCGGCAAGTGACTGAGAGACAAGGAGCCGGAAAACCCAGACTGCTATATTTGACATGATATCTTCTTAACCATGATTCTATATTCATGGTCCCACTTAGAACTTCTTTGACGGGACTAATCAGGCCCACTTCTCAATGCGAGGCCACTGGCCCCAAGCAGCTTGTGCTCTGACTACCAGCTTCTCCTAACTGACCACCTGTCCTCTTGTTTACACAGTTGCATATCCTTTTAGAAATCCACAAGAAAGGTCAATATGTAAAATTTTAAGCGAGCCTGAGCTCATTCTTTTATACACAATTAAATAGTTTCAAGTATTTCTGATCTAATATGAATATTTCTTTTTATAATTAAACTTTTGTTACCAAACAGTTAAATGCTTTCAAGTTTTGGAATCTAACACCTAATAATTCTATTGAATATTAATCATTTGTTTGCACACAATAAAGTGATTACAAATATTGCTATTTAACGCTAATAATTTTATTCAACATTACTTATTCATTTGCACACGTGTTCATCATCATCATCATCATCATCATGTCGTGTCGCTAGCACGGATATCCCTGACCCTCTCTCGCCACTTCTCCCTATCGTTCATCGCCTCTGGCAGGTCTTCAGGGCTACATTCCATATCCTTACATAGCTGCTGAATGTATGTTCGAGCTGGTCGTCCAGCTTTTGCCCGGCCATATGTGGGGGTCCATGAGAGTACATCACTTATGAGCTCGTCCTTGCTTCTCGAGCAGTGTCCTGCTCTGGTTTGTCTAACTTGGATAGTTTTCGTGATGGGAGGCAGGTGGCCGTATAGTTGGTGCCTTGTGGGGTGTTGCCGCCAGGACTTGTTCAATATTGCTCGCAGCATTCTTGTGTAATTGCCGTCTAGCTTCTCGAGCCGTTTAGTTAGCGTCCAAGTAGTGCATCCATACAGCAGTATCGATACGACCACTGCCTGTAGGAAAGTGCATTTCATTTTATCGGTCAGGTCTGATTTCCCTATGATCGATAGCCTATCGATGGCTGTCCATGGCTTCGTTAGCCGCGTGTCGGTGTCCTTTTCGGTTGATGAGACGCTGCTTCCTAGTTAGGTGAATTTGTCTACTACGTATTAAATGGTTCCAAGTCTTGCTATGTATTAATTCAATTAAACAGAAATCATTTGTTTACACAGTTAAATGATCAAACAGTTCGGTTTCAAACAATTCAGTTTTGTATAAGTCATTTGTTTGCTCTCAGTTTAGAAGTCAAACAGTTAGATAAGGCCCTATCAGGTGCTACCATTCCTGGTCTGAGTGAACCTGGGAACGATTGTAATAAAGAGGTATTCTGCATTCCCCAAAGTTCCAGCATTACTAGACCTCACTATCAGATTGTTTAGTTTTATATTTAGGACACTTGTTGGTGAGGAGTCTTACTCCTCTGCAGAGAGGCAGTTGGTGTAGTCCATAGTCCCAGCCGACTGGACCAATATATCTTTTTAAGATAGTAAAGTTTTTACCTGTTTAAAATGAAGATACATATTTGTTCTGTGTATAATTAAAGATTATAACTGCTAAATTAAATTCAGTATAAAATAACCTCGCAAGGTCTGACATGCTGTAAAAAAACCAACCAATATAATACTAATAATTCCACCTCTACTGCCATACTCCTAAAATCCACCTATGACGTTGTGGGCCAACATATCAAAATAGGAACTGTTATGTTCTCCGCTATGGAATACAGTTACTGAACCACTTGTCTTCTGCTGATCGGTGATCGTGTGGTGGTAGGAAAGAAACAAGTGATACGAAGATTTTGAACAACTTTAGAATTTTTGCGTGGTGGATAGGGAATTTCTTTTATCCACCATTAATAACTCCAAATTGTATTTAGGTTGGGTTTTATGGCACATTAACTATTGTTGGTTATTTAATGCTAAATTCTGTTTTTACATATATATATTAAATATATGATTAGTAAACAAAATTTGTAAATACACACTGTTAAATGATCAAACAGTTCTATTTCTAATAATTCAGTTTGGCATAAGTCAATAAAGTTAAATTGTTCCGAATATTGCTGTCTATCGCTAACTATTCAATTAAACGTAAGTAATAGGTTGAAACACAGTTAAATGATCGAACAGTTCTATTTCTGATAATTCAATTTTGCATAAGTCATTTGTTTGCACTCAGTTTAATGTTAAACAATTTCATTTTGACCCATAGCTAGAACAGTTTCAGATGTTATCATTCCGGGCCAGAATGATAATGAAGAGGTGCTCCGTATTCCCCAAAGCTCCAGCATTCCAGATCAGAAAATCCGGCGAACACTTGCGCGCGACATATGGAAACACTGGACAGCTATTTCGACCTAATTAGATTTCATCAGCAGTGCAAACCGTGATCCCCCCCCACAGGAGATCGAACCAGCGACCACAGAATACCGAGCCGAAACTCTACCACTGATTCATCAATCCACATCGCACACAAGTGATGCCAAACTAACATGGTAATTGCGTAAAAAAGTAAATGTAGATCAATATCCTTGCTCTTGAAGTCACGCGGATTCGTATTTTCAACCCTCCTGGGGAGACATGGTCCCGGAGGTGACCGTGTCCTCTGTAAAGAGTATTGATGACACACTCAGATTAATTGGCTGCATAATTACCATGACTAGTTAGTTTGGCATCACTTGTGTACGATGGGGGTTGCTGGTCAGTGGTAGAGTTTCTGCTCAGCATTTTGTGGTCGCTGGTTCGACCTCCAGTTGGGGAGATCACGGTATACACTGCTGATGAGACCTAATTAGGTCGAAACAGCTGTCAAGTGTTTCCGTATGTCACGCGCAAGTGTTCGCCGAATTTTCTGGTCATAGTAACTCAACTCACAGTATAATTCATCGACGTAAAAAGAAAATGTACATCATCTTATTACTGTACTGTGATAAAATGCAACCTCACAACAAATATTTTTGGTTGTTTCTGTAGCATTATGGCTCAGTTCGAACTAGTAAAGCGTAAGTCCTCGAATTCATCTGTGCAGCCTTCAAATCACACATGAAATGAAGCAGTGCACAACGTGTCAGAGCACCAATTACCACAATACTACCAACGACAGCGAGTACTGACCACGGCTTGAACTACTTTAGTGACTTGATATGAGCGCGGCAAACTTGTAGGTTGTAATTTACTAAGCATTTTATTTAGATGTGGCACAAGGCCATACGAAAGGGACACCCAATGAGACTCGAACTCACTCGTGTAGATTTGCTAGTCGAGCTTGCTAACCATTGCACCACCAGAGGCGCCTACGGCAAACTTGTAGGTTACCAAAATATTGCAACACTTTTGACTCTCTCTCTCTCTCTCCCTCTCTCTCGTGATTTGTAAGTATTTACCCAACCTATTCTTTACGAGTTGGATATGACATAAGGTCACTTTGTTGTGTGGAATAAAAAAAAGTTGTTGGCGACCGTAGTCGAGGGCGACCAGAAAGCACTCTTTTCAATAGCGACAACACAAAGGTGTAGAGGAGGGCATTACTCCTATCCCTGGATTGCTCCACTTTACTCTTAATACGTACCTTATATTGCTGCGTGTTAAGCAAGGAGGTATCAAGTACTATTTTTAAAGTCTTTGGTATGACGCGACCTGGGATTGAACCCAGGTCCTCTGGTCCATTGGCGAACTCTCTACCCATTAAGCCACCGGGAGACCAGGGTTCACTCCGAGGTCGAATCATATCAAAGACTTAAAAAATGGTCCTTGGTACTTCCTTGCTTAACACTCAGCATTATAAGGTAAGGATCAAGGTAAAGTGGAGCAATCCAGGGAAAGGAGTAGCGACCTCCTCTACACCTTGGTGTAGTAGCTATCGAAAAGGGAGCCGTCGGGTCACCCTCGACCACGGTCACCAACTTTACTTAGTTTCGGTTACCCTTGATATGTACCTTATATTGTTGAGTGTTAAGCTACGAGGTATCAAGTACCATTTTTAAAGTCTTTGGTATGACACGACCTGGGATTGAACCCTGGTCTCCTGGACCATTGGCAAACACTCTACCCACTAGGCCAATGAGTCGGTCTTATGTGTAATACTGCTGGTTTAAATACAGAATTTTCCTTCTCATATACTGGTTGCCTTATCAAGGCAACCAGTATATGTCCTACTATTCATCTACAACCAGTATATGTCCTACTATCTATCAATAGTTGGGAAGAGAACATATGGATTGATACTTTCCCCAACAGCATTAGCGTGAAGTGAAACAGGCTCGTCTAGGATTTGAACTCGGATCACTGACTTCATTTTCCTATGACGATAACCATTACGCTAAGCGCGCCTCCAACTAGTAATTTGCTGCCGAAAATCTGGTCTATCCAATTATTGTGCTCCTTGTATTCATTCTTGTTTCCATAGAAATAAAAAAAGAGGCTTTATTTTTGGAGCTTCCTTCGTAATTTTATTGACATTGCTTTTTCTATGTTTTATAATGTTTAAAAGATAAAATGAAAGAAAGAAAAACAAAAGATTTACTAAGACTCTACAGTTATAAACGAAAAATGAAAGCCGACTAAAAAATTATCGTCTGCTTTCGATCGACCAATTCCTGTTTTTGGCCGAATTTGATTTTAGAAAGTCATAACGAGGCTATCCAATAATGCGTCGCTGTCAAACTCTTTATATTCTCTCATGGTTGACAAGTTCACTGTCCGGATGAAATAGCCAATAAGAATGAAAAGGTGATTTGTGGCATTTTCATTGGAGAGTGTTCTTGTCTAAAAATGGAGGCAAGGGCACTTACTGTCTTGTCGCTTGATTAAAGCCTACTCTGTATTTTGAGCGCCTTGTCTGATGTAATGGTTAGCGAGCAATGTTAGCAGGCCATTGTTAGCGAATGTCCTATAGTTCTTTTTAAACTATGCGCGTCTGAGCGTGCACACATATTTTTAAAGGTGCACCCGAAAGAAATTGTAGTAATTATTTGTATATAATACGCACACTTAACATTGAACAACAAAATTCTGGAAAAAAATCTCTCGTGTATGATACGCATTGTTTATCTAGAATTTAGATTTAAATTAAATTTAACATTTGCCCAATCTTTGTCTCATTCGTATCGACTAAAAAAAGAATTCATATCGGACCTGACCGATAAAATGAAACGCAGTTTCTTCCAGGTAACGATCGTATCGATACTGCTATATGGATGCACTACTTGGACGCTAACTAAACGGCTAGAGAAGAAGCTAAACGGCAATTACACAAGAATGTTGCGAGCAATATTGAACAAGTCCTGGCGGCAACACCGCACAAGGCACCAACTATATGGTCACCTGCCTCCTATCACGAAAACTATCCAAGTTAGACGAACCAGACATGCAGAACACTGCTAGAGAAGCAAGGACGAGCTCATAAGTGATGTACTCCTGTGGACCCCCGCATATGGCCGAGCAAAAGCAGGACGACCAGCTCGAACATACAGCAGCTATGTGAGGATACGGGATGTAGCCCTGAAGACCTGCCAGAGGCGATGAATGATAGGGAGAAGTGGCGAGAGAGGTTCAGGGATATCCGTGCTAGCGGCACGACATGATGATGATGATGATGATGACATTATGTTTGAAAATGCAAGGCTTGTAGACCATTGTTAGTGAGTTCACTTCTCACTGAGTGCTTCGTCATTTTGTCAAAAGGGCTCTTTAAGCTATATTCGTCTGATAGAGTACACTTATTTTCTAATACACAACCAAATGAACGACAGTAATTATTTATGTATAATACGCTTCCCTAACTCTGGGCTACGAAATTCTGGAAAAAAATTTTCTGTGTAACACGTATTAACATTTTTGAATTTGTAAGGGTTAAATTTAAATTAAATCTAACATTTATTCAACTTTCTATCCCGTTCATATTGACTAAAAATTAGAATCTACATTATGTTTTGTGGCGTGGTTGATGTAACGGTTATCAACGTTTGATGTGGAATCTGTGACTCGAGTTCAAATTCTGGACCAAGCTTTTTATGCTTCACTTCGTGGTAATGCCTTGGGAAAGGCATGAATCTATGTGTTCTTCTCCAACTATGGGTAAATAGCCAGGCAGACTGTCTTTAGCCTTGGTAAGGCAACCAGTCTAAGAGAAGGAAAATTCTTAGTTCAAACCAGCTGAATTCATCTTAAAATTTGACCTTGCGTTACATCCAGCTTTTTGCGGGGGAGGATAGGCGAATACAGACATTTTGTTTTGATGCATGAAATTTACACAAAGCGAATGCACGGACATGTTCTCACAATACTACAAGAAGCTTGTTGTGAAAATAAGCTCATATTAGGGAAAATATAATTGCAAACAACTACTCATTCAAGGTTTGGTTTCTTTGTTTAATGGCATATCAATTTTTGTAGGTTATTTAATGCCAAAGCCATTCTCCTAGAAGGACAGTAGTGGTACTATTTAACCCATAGCTGGGAGGAAAAGCGGGTTCATACCTTTCCCCAATGGTATTTGCCCGAAAGTGAACGTAACAGCGTGACCGGAGTACGAACTCGCTTACTATGATTCCGCAGTCTATCGCTTTAACCATTACACTACGAGGATATTGCTTTTTCTTAAATACTCATTCAAGTAGTTATTTCTTTGTTGCGGTGTAAAACAGAAGTGGATATTACAGTTACGACATCTATCTTTGACAAGCAGACTTAAATATCTATTTGAATAATTAAAAAAAAATATAGCGTTTGGTTTGTAATTTATACTATTTTTTTTACTCATTTGTTAGTTTGGACCCTTAATATAACTTACTTTCGGTTATACTATCCCGAATATTTCCGGAGGGAAAATTTAATATTTATTTCTCGTGTATAACCCTTAACCCTAACTTTAAGGCATAAAAATCTGGGGAAAAAATGTGCGTATTATTCATGAATAATTACGATAATGCGCCCACTGAAACATTGTTGCCTAAAAATGATGTAGTAAAGATTTTAATCTATTTGAGAATGTTCGTGAGAAGGGAAAAAACTCTGGGGAACTATGGAACCACGACTTTGTTGCCATTAAGCTCAGGTTCACTTGGATCCTAAGTGGTACTAATTATTAGGATTACATCTATGTGTTAAATAAATCTGCTTGAAAATTATCAATACATATATATATCTTTTTTTTTTCTTTAAAGAAAAAACCAAAGACCAGTTATTTTAGGATTATAGATTTATTTCCATCCTGTTTTTCGTTTCTGGTGTGAACCAAAAACACGAAGAAAAATATAACAAGACTACTTCAGATCCAATGGATAAATAAAACAGAATAGACACGTGGACGGGGGAGGAAGGGAGGAAGAGATTTAAAGAGTTATCTCGAAAATTTAAATGTTCAGCTCCTGAATGATTTTTTTGTCCTGAATGAATTACTCCCAACTCTGGTTTAACTGGACCGAATAATACTATATATATATATATATATATACATTTGTAAGCACTAGAAAGGAATACTCGAAGTCATATAATCGTGTGCAAATTATTATAATTATCAGTAGTTACTTGAAACTAAATTACTCGTAAAAAGATTAACTTCAGCTTCGAATAACCCAACAAGGGTTGACCTGCCATTAAAAAAAACATGCAGCCATTTTACCAAAAATAACTATTAAAGATATTTGAATGTAGCAATTACTTCTTGTCGCCAAATAGGTGCTAAAAGAGCTAAAGAAAGACTGTGGGTGACATTTATTGGAGAAATGGGGCTGCTGAAACATTTATTTTATGAAAAAACGTACGGGTAAAAGAAAATTTGATAGAAAAAAAACAACTTGTTTACATACAAGATTTTAAGGATTTTGGAAAATCAACTTAATGAACAAGATCTTGGAATTCGTTAATGGAATTCGTGGCCCCCAGGTTGGGAATATTTTTCCAAAGGTAAGAATTTTTTTCAACAAAGATTTTACGCTGACTGACTGAAGTAAACTTACTGAATGTATATTGTATTTGGTTGTTCCGAAAATACTCTACTATTTTAGTAAGTAAAGTTGGCGATCGTAGTCGAGGGCGAGAAGAAGGCTCCCTTTTCAATAGCTACTACACCGAGGTGTAGGAGAAGGCGATACTCCTTTCCCAGGATTACTCCACTTTACCCTTGATACGTACCTCATATTGTAAGGAGGTATCAATTACCATTTTTAAAGTCTTTGGTATGACGCAACCAAGGATTGAACCCAGGTCTCCCGGACCATTGGCGAACACTCTACCCACTAGACCAATGAGCCTATTTTAGTAAAACTGTTTAAATTCTATTCAAACACATTTCAATAATTGAAGTATAAAAAATCACATTTCTAATGCTTAAAGAGTCGTTATTTGATGTTTATCACTTCTTTCAGGAATTGATTTTGAAGGTTATATGCCTCTAATCATAAACATGAAAAAAAAGTGGTGTAATTACTTTATTTTTGCATGAGTTTAAGCTTGTGTGTTATAGCCCTCACTATACGATTTACCGTTCAATCTTAGATTGATATGGACCTTACGTTTCTATCAGCCAGCTTCCATCTCCTCTTTATTTTGCTTCCTCTCCGGTCGCTCGTCTTGTCTCTTTCGTGTCGCCATCTTTGATAAGGAATGACAAAGCGACCACTATTTCATGTGCACATTTTATAAGGTATTTATCGATGATTTTTCCCTTCATTACCCACACAGTTTAAACGAGGAATAATTGAGAGTAAGATGGAGCTTTCAACCGCTCACTTTAAGCTTCTCTCACGAACTGACTTGCTTATTCTAACACAAGAGCCGTTTTCGTCACCTGACTGAAAACATCCAATCAGAGCTGTGGTCTCAGATTGATTCCGAATTCAACGGCTGTCCATCCTGATTGTCCGGCTGAAAAGTTAATAGACTGACCAAGATACTCTCATGGAATGTGACCAAATGGGATTAATTTTTCAATGCAGTCTTCTCTTGCGGTCCTCACACTTCTAAACAATACTGTTCTGAAGTATTTGTACAAACCTTGCTGTCGCTGGGTTTTTCAGAATTAAAAACTAGAACATTATGTAAGTAAAACCAAAATTTGGCTAGGTTATGTCTCTTTGTTTAATGGCATATCAACCTTTGTGGGTTACACAATACCAAATCCATCCTTGTAGAAGGACAATAGTGACATTATTTAATTCCTAACTTGAGGGATAGAGTGTTCATACTTTTCCCCTGGGTATTCGTCCAAATGTGAATATAATAGCTCGACTGGAGTTCGAACTCGCTTACTATGATGTCACAGTTCAGCACGTTAGCCACTACACCAAAGAGACATCCATATCAAAAATTAGAACGATTAACATAAAAATCATCTTATGATATTTTATGGTTCTACTATTTATCCATAGTTAGGGTAAGAACACATGGATTTATGCCTTCCACAGGGCATTAGTCTGAAAGCAACATTTTTCGAAAGATGATATCTTTTTAATAGAATTAAATTTGTGAATAAAATTTTCATTTCTGTTCTGACAAATCTTGTTTATAATCAATCAAGAAAATTGAAAAGGTATTTTATATTATTTCTTGAGAGGTGTGAAGATAACAATAAAAATAAATCCTAAAAAGTTATGTACTTTCACAAATATTAGGTTGTTATTAAAAGATACTGACTAATTTTAGTATAAACTGTTTAGATTATGTCCTAACATATTTTAATATTAATTGTAGCAAAAATTCACATTCTTAATTATTAATTTCTCATCTTGGTTAATTTTCTATTATTTTTTTTCTGAAGTTCATTTTGAACACGAAAAAAAGAAAGTGATGTGGCTAATTTTTTTTTGCATGAGTTCAATTTTGGTCATAACACCTTTCGAAAACTGCCAATATCAACAGAACATGGGGTGAAAGATTTATTTGTGGTTAGACAGTAACGTGTTGGTTTCAGAAGATCTTTAGAAAGGATGCGAATCTTGAAGAGAAAGTTGATAGAAATACGTGTTTAGTTGAGCAAGCTGTACCTGGCACTGGTTATAATGGCTCTCAAAAAACTGCCGATATCAACAGAACATGTAGTGAAAGATTTACTTGTGATGGGATAGTAAGGTGCTGGTTTCAGAAGATCTTTAGAGAGGATGCGAATCTTGAAGAGAAAGCTGGTAGAAATACGTGTTCAGTCAAGCAAAATATGACTGGCACTGATTATAATACCTCTCAAACAACTGCCAAAATCAACAGAATATGTGACTGGACTGGTCAATCGACGAAGTCCAATTTTACTTCTGGACAATACTTTGCTACATTTTGCTAAGATGTCATTGCTGAAGCTCTCTGACTTGGATTCTCATACTTTGCTACATCTTTCATATTCTCTCGATCTCTCGCTATCCGACAACCATTTTTCATGTACCTGGGAACAAAACTTTTACGCCCAATAACACTC
Organism: Sepioteuthis lessoniana; assembly: GCA_963585895.1. Classification (NCBI taxonomy): domain Eukaryota; kingdom Metazoa; phylum Mollusca; class Cephalopoda; order Myopsida; family Loliginidae; genus Sepioteuthis; species Sepioteuthis lessoniana. Next base: position 106,335 of record CAUZXS010002138.1, read on the forward strand.
CGTTCCAAAGGGGAAGTTGAAACTTCATTTAAAGAATTTTTGGCATGAAGACCTTTGGAGTTTTATTGTACAGACCTAAATAACCTTGTTAACTCATGATAGAAATGAATTGATGTTCACTAATTAAAAGACTGTTTAAATTCATTAGTTCAGGAATAAAAGTTTATTTTAAGATTGGATATTATTTTCTGAACAACATAATATTTATTAACATTTTTTTAATCCAATAAAATTTGGAAATGAATTTTTTTAAACTCCAAAATCTCGTTAAGAATCATCCAAGACGAATGAAGAGGCAATTTCATGTTGCGATTCAGAATTATCAAAAAATTATATATATATATATATATATATATATATATTCACATTGAATCTTGAAGAGAAAGCTGGTAGAAATACGTGTTCAGTCAAGCAAAATATGACTGGCACTGATTATAACTGATTTCCAGAAATTTTTCGTAAGTGCACTTTTATTGATAGTACACACATGAAACTCTAGTCCCCTTCGAAGTAATCTCCATTCAGTATATATATATATACTGTGTGTATAATACTTTACACTCAGCAATACATATATTACAGTTAGACCCTAGGCATATATATGTTTTATTGTCTAAAAAATTATTAGTCATGATTATTCAAGACCCAGCTGCTAGTTCATTTGTTCGATCCTAAGTAAGGGCACATAGGTTAATAAGCTAATTACCGAATCAAGTAAATAATAACGATCCTCTCTGAGTGCCCAATATCAGTAACCTCGTCCCAGATCAAACTGAAGGTAGAAAAATCATTTTAATAGAAGTGACTATTATGAGAAAGACATGAACAAACTATTGCCATAGATTGTAAAAATTGATCCGCACCTGGTACCTCATGCCTACGGACGTGTGCCAAACCAGAAAAAGTTTACTGATTTAGTTCTCTTTCTAATGCATTAACGAGAGAAATTAGTTGATGTTTATTTGCTTCTGTTTTTTTTTTCTTTTCTTGCAAAGATGAAGAAACATGGCGATTCTCGTTGCTTAATCTTGTTGTCTTAATGAAGGTAAGTGTATTTTTTCCTTATTATACCGTGGGGGAAATTATTGACTTACATTTGGTTCATTGTCTCTTCTTTTCTTCATAACCAAATCATTGTTTTCTTTTTTTTTTAATAGTACGTAATGTGTAGATATTTTGGCAGGGCCTTAACTGGGCTAATCAATTAGCAGAAAATAATAATAAACAAAATAATTACCTATAAACTAATTTCATGTTCTTTGTTTCCACCGACTATTCTTAGAGTCTGATTATAACGAATATATATATATATTTATATTCGTTATAATCAGACTCTAAGAATATATATATATATATATATATATATATATATATATAAACAGCGAAAGAGAGGTAAGAAGCCAAAGAGCTAGAGAGGCACTAGTTTTGAGAGAGAGAGAGAGAGAGAGAGAGAGAGAGAGAGAGGTAAGAAGTTAGAGAGAAACATCACTCGAGTGGTAGATCATCCCTTGTTTTTCATATTCATACATTTACACACACACACACGCACCTATATATATATATATATATATATATATATATATACGAGGATCATTAGATAAATTTCCAGAAATTTTTCGTAAGTGCACTTTTATTGATAGTACACACATGAAACTCTAGTCCCCTTCGAAGTAATCTCCATCGGCTGTAATGCACCTGTTGTACCGTTCCAGCAACTTCTGGAAGGCCCCATCGAAGTCCTCTTGTGTGAGCGTGTCAATGACCTTCGTCACAGCCTCTTTCATCTCCTTAATTGTCTCATAACGATAGCCTCTGAGCTTAGAGAATAACCAAAAGTCACAGGGAGTAAGGTCTGGACTATAGGGAGGCTGAGGAACTGTCTTAATGCCCATCTTGGTCAAATAGTCTGTGACAAGTATGGAATTGTGGACTGGTGCATTGTCCTGGTGGAAATGCCACTGACCCGATTTGAAGAGTGCTGGCCTCTTCCCACAGAATCTCTTCCTGAACTCCCTTAAAACCTCAATATAGTAACCCTAACCCTAACTCAAACCATTTGGCCAATCAACTCTGGTGTTCTGACTTCCTTACTCCTCCCACACCTCTCAGGCAGCGGTCACATCGATACTGCTATATGGATGCACTACATGGACGGCTAACAAAACGGCTGGAGAAGAAACTAGATGGCAATTACACAAGAATGCTGCGTGCAATCCTCAACAAGTCCTGGCAGCAACACCCCACAAGACACCAACTGTACGGCCACCTGCCCCCTATCACGAAATCTATTCAAGTTAGGCGAACCAGACATGCAGGACATTGCTGGAGAAGCAGAGATGAACTCATAAGAGATGTACTCTTATGGATCCCCACACACGGCCGCGCAAAAGCAGGACGACCAGCACGAACGTACATTCAGCAGCTATGTGAGGATACAGGTTGTTGTCCTGAAGACCTACCTAGGGCGATGAACGATAGGGAGGAGTGGCGAGAGAGGGTCAGGGATATCCGTGCTGCCAGCACGATATGATGATGATGATGAAAACAGAATTTTATTGCATATCGTTCTTCTAAAGTGTCCTGACGTCCAGATTGCATTTTTGCAATTCACCAGCTGTGGCAATCAGGCTTTAGTAGGGTGTATTCCAATTGCTGCTGTAGCTGTTCCTTTGAATCATAAAAATTGATCATTCATCTCATAAGAAGTATAGCAATAATATACTGAATTTTCAAGAGTCTACGACAATTTTAAATGCCTGTACAAAAAAGTCTGGAAAGTTATTGAATCCACCACGTATATATGAGAGAGAGGGGGGGGGGTAAGAAGTTAGATTGAGTGATAGATCATCCCCTGTTTTTTCATAATCATACATTCACACACACACACACACACATATATATATATGAAAGAGAGAGAGAGAGAGAGAGAGAGAGAGAGAGAGAGAGAGAGAGAGAGAGAGAGAGAGAGAGAGAGAGCTCTCGTCAAATATGGCTCGATATCCTGAGAAAAATAGAGAGAAAGCTAAACATTATTTCCGAGGGAGAAGCAGTCACTACTCGGGATAATGAGAGGCAACTAGCGAGACATCTTTAAATCAAGAGATGAGAGGAAGGGAGAAAACTTTGCAGAGAAACGTCGTTGTAAAGGTGCGTGTTGATGCAACCCAAATAAAAAAAAATGTCCATGACTGAGGACGAATTTCATGTATGAGCTACATGTAAAAAGACGGCTTCGAGTTTGAAATGAATATTTATTCGTTAGGAGGATCACAAAGCTGTGTCTGCGTTGCGAAAATTAATTAGTTTGAAAACAAATTTTTTCTATGCTGCATTCTGATTGGCTAGAGTGAGGGAGAAATTCGATCCATTTGAAATAATAGAACTTTTTTTTTGGTAGCACACATTCGACTTTTCAAGTGGTGGAAAATTCCAGTTTTCATATCAAAAAACGAAAAAAATTTAAAAAACAAACAAAAACAAAACAAAACAAAACAAAAGCAACCAATCAAACAAACAAGCAATCTGTAATTAATAAAAAAAAGAAAGATTAAAAATTTGTTAGTGCGTATTATCTGCGATTCTTTTTTTTTTTATTGGATTTAAAATTTTTTGAAAATTAAAATACACACTATGATAATTATTCTTGGAGATTTGTTGGGTAACTACCAATCTTATAATTCAAAAAGGTTATTATCTCTGGCTATTTTTCTGTTTTTCCCTCTATTAGCTGCCTGGGATTATAAAGTTACTTCTTTCGATATAATCAAGAATAACAGTTGTAGGAGGACATTTGGACAATTTAAGTTACAGCGTGTGTGAGTTGAACCTCACGATAAAATATTCAAATATTTAGTTAAAAAAGGATGACCATGGTTTAATTCGGTTTCTTTACTTAATGGCTTGACAACCTTCCTGGAGTATTTAATACCAAATCCATCTCTGTAGAAAAAACAGTAGTGGTACTATTTAACTCATATCTGGTGGGGATAAGGGGGTTCACGCCTTTCTAAAGGGCATTAGTCCGAAAGTGAACGTAATGGCACGATTTGAGTTCGAACTCGCTTATTATGATATAGCAATCCAGCACGTTAGCCACTACGCCATTGGAACCCTCTACTCTCCTATTTTGGTTCAACTTGAGAGAAGAAATAAGGGACAGTGAGAAAAACAGTTGATTAAACACGCAGGAAAAAAAGAAAGAGATTTAAAAACATATCAAAAAATTGATTTTCTTTTTTGTTTCATGGCATATCAACCTTCATAGGTTATTTACTGCCAATGTCATCCTTGTAGAAGAAAAGTAGAGACTCTATTTAACTCATAGTTGAAGGCTAGATTAGGGAGTTCATACCTTTCCCAAGGGTATTTGTCTGAAAATGAACGTAATAGCGCGACTACATGTTATATAATTAAGGTAATAATTAGTTATATTAATCATTTTTCATTAATCATATTTTATTATATAGTTTGATAAGGCTTTGAACTACTTAGTGTCTCTGGTTCAGGTGTCGTAGTCTGACGAGGCGCTCACACGCCCGCGCGGAAAGGATATGGCAATCATCATCAGTCATAATAAACTCCTAGACAGGAAATGGGGCTGGAGTGAATTGAGTGGTTGGTTGAGGTCATACCCGGAAGGGATGATCCTGAGAATTTGAGGATTTTGAAGAAGAGAGTTAAGGTTCGACCGTTGAAGCGAGCGGTTGGGTTTTTCGGATCTGATCGGAGCAGATCAGTTTGGGTCTCGACAAGCAGAGATAAGTCGAGATGTTAGACACCACAAGATGCGCCGTGCATGCGCGTGTGTGTATGTGTGTTTAGGAGTGTCAGCATAGTGTGTTTAGCAGAGGCTTTTATGATTTGTGTCTCTCTCCTCGTGTCAACGAGGACTGAAGGCCGAAAGAAATAAATCCATTCGTATCGGAAACCACAGAGTTGCCAGAATTATTATTATTTGCTCATTAGAGTATTTAACATCAGCGGTAGCTGATGGTCTTTCACTGGAGTTTGAGTGACAGCAAGTCTTCTCAAGTCTCCAGGAATCTTCTCAGAATTCTGACCGTTCTCAATATTGCTGTAATTTGGATGATCTCCACTTGTCCGCCAACTTCCAAGTCCTCCAGTCCCCTTAATAATCCTTTAGTGACTGTACCAAAAGCACCAACCTCGATTGGTATAATTGTCACCTGCATGTTCCATAGTTTTTTCAATTCCCTAGAAAGGTCGAGGTACTTATCCTTCTATTCACATTCTGTCAGTTTTATTCTGTGGTCAGCCGGGATAGCAAAATAGACAACTTTGCAAATTCTCTTATTATTATTATTATTATTATTATTATTATTATTATTCACTCAGAGATTTTCACATCAACGTTAGTCGATGGTTTTTCACTGGAGTCTGAGTGACAGCAAGTCTCCTCAAATTTCCAGGACTCTTCTCAGTATTCTGGCCTTTCTCAATAATGCTGTCGTTTGAATGGTCTCTACTCGTCCGCCAACTTCCAAGTCCTCCAGACCCTTTAATAATCCTTTAGTCACTGTTCCAAACACACCAATTACAATTGGTATAATTGTCACCTGCATGTTCCACAGTTTTTTCAATTCCCTAGCAAGGTTGAAGTACTTATCCTTCTTTTCACATTCTTTCAGTTTTATTTCTGTGGTCAGTCGGGACAGCAAAGTCGACTATTTTGCAAGTTCTCTTTTTTTGTTGATTATTATTAAGTCTGGTCTTCTGGCCGAGATTAGGTGATCCGTGTGTATGCCGAAGTCCCATATCATGGCAATACAACATGCAATTCGAACTCGCTTGCAACGATGTCACAGTCCAATTCGTTTGCCACTATGCCATGGAGAGCCTTCTTCCAAGATAAAAAAAAGGAATTAAAAACATAGTAAAACCGAAATAAGAGGAATATGGGAGGTTTGATTTCTTTGTATTAATAGCATATCAACCTTCATAGAAAGAGGGAGAGAAAGAAAAAGTTGGAGATAGTGAAGAGAAAAGGGAGAACTAGATGGGCGGTGGAGTGAAAGATGGGAGAATAATCGGGATGATGAAGAAAAAAGAGGAAAACACATTTAGAAAAGGTGGAGGGACAGGTTAAAGATTCTCGAATGACAGAAGAGGATGGAAAAAAAAATCCCCCACCAAAAAACAAAAAAGCAAAAACAAAAAACAAACAAACAACTAAAGTCAGCAACCGAGAGAATCTTTTTTCCTTTTCAAATCAAAAATTGAATTGGTGATTGAAACTGCCATTTTACACAGCCAAATCGAAATAAATAGAATGAGACAAGTCGTAGAATCAAAAGACAGAAAGAAAAGAAAAGAAAAGAAAAGAAACAAACAAAAAAAAAGAAACCAAGAAGGAATGGCAAATTCACGTCATCGGTAGCTTAGTGATTGATATTTTAAGTGTCAGATGAACAAGTTCGTCTTTTTGGAGTTATGTGCAGACATTACTGTTGTTGGCAGGCTGCATTTATCAAGAAAATATCAAGCGTCTACGAAAGATACTATGGATAATATGAGCAAGAATTAAATCCTTACTGGCACGTTAGTTTCATATTTATAACCGGAAGTCAATTGTTCGAATTTTGGTCATTGATAAAATGTGCGCTTTATAGATTAGCGACCTTTTCTTTTTTTTTTCCTGAAAATTATTCAAACAAAATCGCACACTTTTTGTTTGGACTACGAAAGAAATTAACAATGTCCACATTGAATGGTTCAATTTGGCTTATTATTTTAACGGCATATCAACTCCTTGTGGGTTATTTAATGCAGAAATTTGATTAATTTGTCAAAGTTGTATAGCTGCTTGGTTTGCTTTGGTTTATTTATTTAAGGGCAAGTCAATTTGTTGTGGGTTATTTAATGCTGAAATTTTATTCATTTGTGAATGTTTGATTGGAACACTGACTGCACTTTAAACGTTTCGCCGAATTTTAAAAAAATTGCTCTCTCTTATTCGTCTAATTATTAGTCTACAATGCTATAGGATATCAAGAATTCCTATTAAATTCCAATGATTTGCAAGCGATTAACTAGTTTCAAGTAACAAATGATAATAATCCTCAGTAAACAATTACTGCTTCAAATATCTCTTTTTAACACGAATAATTTGCACACACATATATGGTATCTCGTATTTCTTTTGAGTTAAGTCATAAATGATTTCCGTTTTAGTAAAATACAATTTATTCATGAATAATTTAACAACGAATTAATTTCAATCAATAGTATATTCGCCATTATTCTTAATCACTTTTTGCCATTTATCAAGTAGCTTGTTGATTCCTCTCAAGTAAAATTCAGTTAAGTTCAAGCTCAATGAGCTTTCCATGAACGTTTTCACTTGATCTTCTCGTGAATTTTTTTTTTCATTCTGAGAATTTTGTTAAGAATAATGAAAATAAAAGATTGGTGCAAAGTCTTCTGAATATGGTGCGTGGGGTAAAAGAGACCAGCCTAAATCCAATATTTTTTCCAGCGTGATTCTTGCTGATTGTAGCTTTACGTTATCATTGAGAAGCACAATTTTTCTCTGATTAACGATGGCTGCAGGTTTTCTTAGAAGCTTTTCATGTACACAGATGATCTATTTTCTCTCGCGAATCAATGCCCCCACCAAGTGATTCGGCCACACACTGACGATCTTCGCCGAAGATAACAGCTGCTACCTGCGATACCCCGCGGCTACCTGCGGCTACCTGCGACACTACTGCTATCTGCGATACCCTGCGGTTATCTGCGACACTGCTGCTACCTGTGACACTGCTGTTAGCTGCGACACACAAAGAACTTTTCTCACTGTGACACAAGTCTACTTTCTGTCATAAAATAAACCTTTTGTTGTTGTTCTTCAAAGAGGTTCTCGTTATTTTGTTCAGCGCTATATAAACAACTACAAATTAACTTATAGTGATATGGAGACTAACCATACACTAAAAGAGTATAAATCTACATTTAGTGTCCAATTGTCGTTTAAAAAATCAAAATGTATAAGACCATAGTGATTCCACCACTCACACTGTATCACTTTTCTTCCATAAAGTTCAGCTTTTGAAATAAGCTGCGAAGATTCATCCTTTTCAATCTATTGCCTTTTGACATAAATTACCCATTTTTCATCAACTGTTATGATATTCTTGGGAAACTGGTAATTTGTTTTGCTTTGAAAGAAGACTTGTCACTATGGTTATGCAATTTTCCTTATTCTTCTCAGTGAGTGTATTAGGAAGCCAAACACTTTATTGGCTCAGTTTTCCTGTTTTTCAAAATCGCAATGGCGGCAGATTGTAGATTGGGATGTGTTGAGGTCAAGTGCTTATTCTCGAGTACTTTTGTGCGGATCGCTTTTCATTATTTTTCTTTAAGCAGATCTCGAAGTCTGATGAGTATCCTAGTCCGGATTCATCTCTCAATGACGTATTGCCAGAATGAAACTTTGAAAACCAGTTTTGAACTAGGTCGTCAACGATGCTGTCGGTGGGTAGTCTCGGCTCGTCCTTCAATTTTCAACTCTTTCAGCCTTCTTGCCAAGCCTTTGGGGATAATTCCAAGGGCACCTATTACAATTGGTACCACCGTCACCTTCATGTTCCATAACTTTCATTATTATTATTATTATTATTATTATTAGTTTCTTGAAACGACTTTGGCTATAAACACTATACATTTTCTTATCTGTTTCTGTGTCGCTTTTGTAATTCTAATCTTTCACAGCATTAGATGTCGAATATGCACTCTCAATTCATCGATTTTAGTTGATTGGTTGGTTGGGTTTTATAGCATATCAACCTTTGTAGGTTATTTAACTCCAAAACCAGTTCTATTTCAACCTTTGTAGGTTATTTAACGCCAAAACCAGTTCTATTTCAACCTTTGTAGGTTATTTAACGCCAAAACCAGTTCTATTTCAAACAATTCAGTTTAGCATGAGTACACAGTTTAATCGTCAAAAACATTTCTATTTCAAGCTATTCAGTTTAGTCAAACAGTTCTAATTCAGCTAATTCTTTGATTTATTTGTTTAATGGCATATTAACTTCTTCTGGGTTATTAAATACCAAAACTTGATTCATGTAAATGTCTGATTGTAATCATGATTATATTTTCAATGTTCAGCTGAATTACAGGGTGGGACGATAAAATTGTCGTCCAAAGGAAAATAACACTACAGCTTTATTTTAAAACTTTTATTAAAAAAATCAATTCAGCTAACTTGATTATGTAGTAGAGCTGACATCTATTCAATGTAGCCGCCTTCAGCCTCAGTCACCGCCTTGATACGGATCCCGAACTGGGAGCGTGCCTTTTCCACAAGCGCCGGCGGGAGCTCGGTGAATACTCGGTGGATGGCGGCGATCAGGCTGGTTTTGGTGTTGTGAGAGGAGATGTTGGTGATGTTCTCGACGTATGACCAAACGAAGTAGTCCAGCGGGGTCATGTCGGGGAGGAGGGGGCCAGTGAGAGAAGGGTACAAAGTCGTAACACTCCTTCTGAAGCCAAGCTTGGGTCTCTTTGGACTTGTGGGCCGGCGCCGAGTCCTGCTGTCACACCCAGGGTCTGCCACCGGCCACCTGATTGCACCAGGGGATCACCACACTCTTCAGCACATCCAGGTACACTTTCGAAAATGTGAGGTGGCATGATGTGGTCCTCACTTGAAACCACACCAAAGACCATAGCTGTAGCCGTCCGAAGGGTCATCCGATGCATTGAGCTGTGCTCTAAAGCGTTGAACCGTCCGGATTTGCATTTTGACACTGCTGGCAATGGTCCTGTTGTCATAACTTGGATCGGTAGAGAGCATGGGTTGTACAGCGGTGCATCTCCGATCTCGCTCGTTGAACATTGTGTCACTTTCAGACATGATAGAAGGCTCCTATCGCTCTTGAGATTTGTACACAACTGGCCAACTAGTAGATGGTCTGCAACAAAAAAAGAAAACCGGTTTTCATTAAATGGAAATGGAATCATGTTGTCTTTTCTAGGGCGACAATTTTATCGTTCCACCCTGTAGAAAAAAACTTGTATTTTTTGTCAATTATAATTTGTACACATTTATATGATATAAATCATTTTTTATACTAAAAATTAATGCACAACTACATGATTTCAAGTTACCATTTCTATCTAATAATGATAATTTGTTTGCACACAGTTAAATGGTTTCCACTAACTTCTACATATAATACTCCTTTGTAAACAGTTATAACATAAGGTAGATATAGTTAATATACCGTCATATCGTTGGAGCTCAAAGAATGTTGTCTGCACCCCTGCTGAAGTGAAGACCCCTGAATAGTGGGTGTCATGGATATGGCACTAAACTTCACCTGATGATGAGATTTCAATTCTGGAAATGTGAGGTATTCTCATTACATCCAGGTCCATTGACCCCTTAAAATGAGTGTCTTTAATGACACTAAACTGTACCTGATGGTAAGACATCAGTTCTTTTGGTCTGAGGAGTGTGCATTAAACCTTCATTATTACTACTCCTAGGTCCCGAAGTACAAGTACATGTTAGGGTTAGGGTTAGGGTTAAAGATTATTCGAATTCGATGGGACCGTGTGCAAAAAAACCTCTTAAGAAACAACTACATAAAAAGTATAGATATGAACGTACAATGAACGGGATTCCCTTACCTCTCGGCATAGAATTAAACCTGTACATGTTGACTTGCTGTTCAAATCTATCAAACAAGCAATCAAATTCCTTAAACAAATAATTTGCTTATTTATATGCTATCAAGTATTTCTATCAAATACTAATAATTTTCAAACATATATATTTCGACCATAGAGCTTTAATATGCACTATTAATCCAAGTCAGAAAAGGACCTGGGAGTAATGGGAATGAAGGAGTAATTCTGTACTCCCCAGGAACTCTAGAACTGGAACCTCACCGCTGTATGTAGTTTAGTGTTATACCTAAAAAAAACTCCTTTGTGGTGGTGAGGGTTCTTAAACTTCTGCAGGCGATACAGTCGTTGTATTCAAGGTTTTATGGACCGAACCACTAATCATCATCATCATGTCGTGCTGCTAGCACAGATTTCCCTGACCCTCTCTCACCACCTGTCCCTATCATCCATTACTCCCAGGCGGTCTTCCAGGCTACATCCTGTATCAGTACAGAGCTGTTGTAGATAGGTTCTAGCTAGTCATCCTTCCTTTGCTCGACCATGTAAAGGGAATACATCGCTTATGAGTTCATCCTTAATTCTCCAGCATTGTCCCGCATGTCTAATTCGTCTAATTTTTATGGTTTTCGTGGTGGGTGGTAGGTGGCCGTAGAGCTTCTGTTTTGTAGGGTGTTGCCTCTTGCTCACAGCATTCTAGTGTAATTGCCGTCAATTTTTCTCCATACGTTTAGTTAGCGGTGCTTCCATATAGCAGTTTTGATACGACCACTGCTTGGAAAAAACTGTGTTTTATTTTATCGGACAGGTCTGACTTCCATATGATCGTAAGCTGTCCATGCCTTTGCTAGTCGCGTGTTGATGTCATTCTCGGTTGATGAGACACTGCTTCCGATGTAGGTGAATTTGTCCACTGATTTCAAAGGCCTACCCTTTAGTATGGTGATGTCGCCTCTTTGATTAAAGTACATGTATTCTATTTTGTCTGAGTTCACATTGAAGCTTATGCCACTTGCTGCCCGTTCCAGACTATGTAACAGGGATTCGGCCTGAGCGGGTGTATTAGCCAGAAGCGCTATGTCATCGGCGTACTTTTGTGTTTTTATATAGCTTCATTATGAATGTAATGGTTTCTTTGGGGAGACTGTAGGCGAGAAGTATTTGCTCCACCTTCCCACTGTGTATGGAGACAAATGTTTTGGAGAAGTGATCAAATAATAATGTTGCCTCGAGGTTTTTTGTACGAATAGCTTCTAGAACTTGACAGTCAAAATTTCTCCGAAAGCAATTTTGGTTCTTCCTAAGTATTTTCTCGATTTTAGGTTCGGTGTCGTAGTGTAGCCGTGCATTGTAGATCTTGGCCGCTATGGAAGTAAGGGTTATACCTCGGTAGTTCTTAGCTATTCTGAAGTCACCCTTTTTGGGGAAAGGGAGGATGCAGCCCTTTGTACATCTGTCGATTGTGTTCTGGTTATATACATCGTTGCAGTATCGGAGCAGTATGTCGTCGAATTTCCTTGTCATCCATACTTTAGGGAGTATTTCATCAAGGCCTGCAGCTTTCCTATTTTTAACTTTTTCTTTGTACTAAGTCGAGTTCTTTTTGCGTAAACTGTCGTAGTTTGATGTCTAGTTGATTACTAATAATTTTTGTGATAGGTTCATCCGTAACTTTCGGACGTTTTCCTAGTAAATTCTCGAAATGTTTCCACAGATGTATTCGTTCTTCTTGGCTGGCAGCTTTCAGTTTAGCTCTCGCAGTACTCTCTCTTTTACTTACTTCGTTTAATGTCTGCCATGTCTAGATTGTCTATCTTCAACAGTCTCTCATCTTATTGATCTGGTTTTAGATGTATTCTGTTCTATTAGGTATACGTTAGTTCATTTTGTGCCTTCTTTAGTTTCTGAGCGTTGATATTAGTTAGGTTCCTCCTATGGCATAGGGATGCAGTTTTTACATTAGCACTTTTTTCCTTATCGCTAATGTCTCCCATGGGACTCTAAGTTTAGCTCTTTGTTTTGTTGGTATGCATTCTGCTGCCGCTTCTATGTGGGCATCTCATGAAGTGTATCGAATTTGTTTCTTAGTATTAACGTATATTTATCGCTAATATCCCTATTGTAAAGCAGAGACCAGTTGTGGTTGTTCGCGCTGCATTCCTGCGTAGCCTCAGTCGTATTTTTGCCGTGAAAATTCGGTGATCGGAGATGGACGTTGGTATCGGCATCTACATGGAAAAACTCTGTTAACACTGCGACAGTGGGTGTAGGTATGCTTATCGGTCAACGGGCCCTAAAATCATTGAATAGCATCGAGAAAATGCACGGACGATTGGCGAACACTCTACCCACTAGGCCAATGAGCCGGTAATCTTTTCTAAACTATTCTAGCTTCAAGTAGCTTCTAAAAACAAATGATTTGCGTATAGTTAAGTGGTTTCGATTTCTTATATTTAACATTAGTATTCCTATTTAATAATAATCATTTGTTTCGGTTCGGTTTATTTGTTTAATGCCGTATTAACCGTCGAGGATTATCTAATGCTAAAGAAAATTAGATCGTTTGGCGAAGTGGGTAAAGTGTTCGCCAATGGGTTCAATCCCAGGTCGCGTCTTACCAAAGACTTTAAAAATTGTACTTAATACCCCCTTGCTTTACACTCAGCAATATAAGGTACCTATCGAGAGTAAAGCAAAGCAATCTTGGGAAAGGAGTAGCGTCCTCCCTACACCTCGGTGTAGTAGCTATTGAAAAGGGAGCCTTTTGGTCGCCCTCGACCACGGTTGCCAACTTTACTGATGGTGTTATATTCAGCGTATGGTGGCAAGGAAAAGACAAACACAGGTTGAAAGTTTTTTAAAGAATTATATTAACAAAAAAGAAAAACAAGGTGATAAAGCGAAGAATCAACTGTACAAAATTGTAGCGTACAATATCAAGTGAAAGAGAGAATCGATGTGTGTGTGTGAAGCCAGAGTTCATGTACGGTCACGTATGTTAGAACTCACTTGGTGGATATGGTGGTATAAGGGTGGTAAGGGTATCAGATGATCTTGGTGGTAGTAGCAGTCGTGGACGGGGCGGCGTTGTAGCTAGGTCAGCAGTTCACAGAAGGTGATGCATCAAAAATCCGTCAGAGTTCAGGTGGGTTCTTATGACCGTAGCGTGTTCTTCTCTTCACCCTCTATTTATTTGTCGCTGCCTCCCACCAGACAGGACTTGACACAAGGTCAAAAGCACGAAGGCCGATTAAAGTGGGGATAAAGGGGAGTGGGAGGTCGGGAACGAGCCGAGACTTGAACCCTGCTGGTCTATGCTGCTCAACGGCTCACTTGGTGCAATGTGAGCCTGTTGAGCCAAGCAGTTTTACGAACCCAAATATGGGTCCGGGCACGTATGCCGGGTTTTGGCTTGAACTAGACAGCAAGGCCTAGTGCCATACATAGGTTCTTTGAGAGCATTTCCCTTCACCCTCTGTGGTTCTGTCTGACGCCTTTGAAGATTTTCGCTGCTTAAATAGCAACCCTTTAGATCAAGTCGGTTCTGGGAATTTTTTTAGGGGGAAGATTTTTGATTGGCTGAAAAAGGGTATTTTGTTAATGTGAATTAATTTCTTGCATTCTCGCCCGGAAGCCCTGCGCGGAGCCTCTTGCGCAAAGACGCATTTTATTCATTGTCTCGGCAGCAGCCGTCAGGCTAACATCCGGTCGAATGCTACCCTTCTCCAGCCACGTGTATGTTTTTTTTTAATGAAATCGTAAATTGGGAGAGATCTGAATCTGTTATATAACACTGGGAAGATAAGGGAGTTCATGCCTTTCCCGAAGGTATTAGGCCGAAAGTGAACTTAATATCGCGACTTGAGTTCGAACTTGTTTGCTACGATGTCGCTGTCCAATACTTTAGCCACAACAACACAATACCACCGGATCTCCCTCCAATTATTTGTTTGCATCACAGTTATAGTTTCATCAACTCCTTTCCTAATTCTTCAAAAAAGATCTATTTGAGCCATTTATGGACCCTAACAAACACTCCAATTTCGTGTCCGAGTGGATCTGGGAGTAATGGCAACTCCAAACACCCCATAACTCCAGAATTTGAATCTCACAATCAAATGTTGTTTAATGTCCCACCCAGGACTGCCCTTTTCAAGGAGAGGCTTACACGCCCCACTCTCGCAAAGGAGATTGGTTGGTTGGTTGGTTTCTTTATTTAATGGCTTATTAACCTTTGTAGGTTATTTAATGCCAAAGCTATTCTCCTTGAAGAACAGTAGTGTTACTATTTAACCCATAGCTGGGAGAATAAGCGGGTTCATACCTTTCCCAAGGGTATTTTCCCGAATCCGAAGGAGATGCTGTCAGTATAATCTAAGACCCACCGACAGGGCGGACACTCGTCCGAGATGTGGAAGGAAGATAAATATGAGCTCATCGCTAAAATTCAGACAAATACTGATACTATGTGGGGGTGGTATGTATTTGGGTTATTTCAGTAGATGTGCGTCCGTATTTTACAGGTATTGCTCTCCATATTATTTCCACCACAAATACAACACAAAACTTTACAATCGTGTAAAAGAAATGGAATTGGATACAACGAACATTAAACAACAAACAATTTAATATACATAAAACAGAATGTGAAAACAAATAAAAAACATGATGAGTAAATGGCCTTTTGGAAAATAAAGTTTAGCAAGAAGAAAATGAATTTGTTTACACGTGTATGTATGTTTAGCTGTTAACGGAGTCCGTATATAAGTCGTTCTTACTTACATAAAGTTCATATCTTGTTTTATGATTGTGGCGACAGCGTGTCGCGTTGATGAAAGAAAGTTTGTCGGTTTTTTCTTTTGAACGTGATTCGTGGCCATCTGTAGCTAGGTCATGAAGAAAAGGAATTTGCCAGACAGAGTATCGGCTACTGCTTTACTGACTTCGTGGCTTAGTGGCTTAGTCTTAGTGAATGACTCGCTGATCGTTGTGTCACTTATACCCAACTAGTGGATCAAAGAATCGTCCTAAAATTTTGGCGCGTAGACATTTATTGACCAATCAGATTTGTATTTTACTATTTTATTTTAAAGCCTAAGTATTTTCTGTTAGTTGACTTCCGATCCTATTTTTCTAGAATGTTCCTATTCTATGTTTTTAGCTGATTGGTTGAAAACTATAAAAATGTAACTTAAATGCTAATGCAATTTTGATCCTAAATTTCTAGAATGTTCTTATGTATGTTTTTATGGCTTATTTTAAGACTAGAAAAAAAATGTGTATCCCATAAATATTCAACATTAGAAGATCTATGTCATATAGTTGTTTAGTAGAATGTTGAATAGAGATTTTTCAGCAGCAAAACACAATTACTCAATTGCTATTACCAGTGGCAGTGAATATTTGCCTGTGATGAACAAGAGCCTGGAAACCGTGCACGTCAAAGACCCGTTTTGAAAGTAATTCCAGCTATTTTCATCAAGTTATCTCACAACGAGTACTTATTTCAAAGGCTGTAATAAAATCCTTTACAAGACAGTTTTACAGAATTATTGAATTTAGAGAAGATTCAGAAAAACGAGTAAAGTAAGGAAACATAAATTCACCATAAACGACACCAACCCCCAAGAAAAAAAACAAACAAAACAAAACAAAGCAAAGCAAAAACAACAACAGCAACAACATACCCCCCCACAAAAAAAAACAACAAAAGAAAAAAAAAACAAAGCAAAACAAAATAAAGCAAAAACGACAACAACAACAGCAACAACACCAAAAAACTAGAAAAAAAACAAAACAAAAAAAAAACAAGAAAAAACAAAATCAACAAAAGAAAAAAAGAAGAAAGACTATAGGACTTTACACCCCTATAAATTATTTTGGGCGGTATGCCACTTGTTCCCACAAAGATGGCGGACGCTCAATATTCAATCTCGAGAAACCATTGGCCAGGAGGACCACGTGATATGCTTACAACTACGTCGGCGCGCGTAAATTCAAGTCCTGCGTCTTTGAGCCACCTACAAGACGGTATTTTCTATAAATACGTCGTCTTCAAGCACCCTCTTTCTCTTTGACCAAATTTCTCCGCAGCCGCAACACCATGAATGGGCCTCGCAGACATTCATATACAAGGACTATGAGACGCTTTCCCGTCTCTGAGAAACTGCTTGTTTCTAACCATAGAAAAAGGACATTTTAAACTAGCAATTCTTTTTGTAGCTTAGTTGTGTTACACACACACACATACACGAGCTCACACATATATACACATTATTATTTCGTTAGTAGGGTTAGTAATATTTTTATGTATTAATGTAAGTTTTGTTATTATAGTATATAAATTTGTTTTTGTTCGTCGCCTTGTTTTAAATGTTCATTTTGTCCGCGCCGTTTTACAATTTTTATTTGTTTCATATCTTTTACTCATTTGTTGCATATCTTCACTCATTTATTTCACTGGCCTTATTCATTTATTTGTTTTATCCATGTGCTCATTCTACCTTAATTCTAAACTAAAACATTAAACTTGTGGAGAAATATAAATACTAAATACAGGTTAACTCTCCTACAAGACAAAGCAAAGCAAAGCAAAGCAAAAACAACACCCACCACCAAAAAAAAAAAACAACAAAAAAACAAAAACAGAAGAAAAAAAAGCAAAACAAAGCAAAGCACCCCACCACATCGAAACAAAACAAGAATATTCAAAAACAACAAAAAAAGCAAATAAAAAATTGGCTCAGTGATAGATTTGAAGAATCTTCTGAAATATATCGTACCAATTGTACTTTCTTTAATATAACTATCCAAAGGGGGAACAACAGAGAATGTTTACTCAAGATTAAATGTATCGGCAATATAGCCGGTTCAGTTTCTTTGTTTAATGGTATATCAACCTTCGCGGGTTGTTTATATACGTCAGATTATGAAGCACCGCAGTAGCGAAAACAAATCACAGGAAATGACACGCCAGTTTCGGCTGTAAAAAACGCATTATGGAAATTATCAATCATGGAGATGTTAGCTATTTTTGTGCGGGTGTAAAGACGATATAATAAATGTAATAATTTTATATGACCACAATGAATTTATATTACATTACAAATATACAGGAATATGTATTTGTGACACTACGGAGTCCCAAATGTTTTGCCCCGGGGCAAACATTCAAATATACTTTTACTAGCAATGCGTCTGACAAATATTTTTTTTGTAAAAATACATTAAGAAATTACTGTTAAAATAATTTACAAATGATTTTACTCTAAAAATTCATCGCAAATGATTTTACTGTAAAAATGCATTGCTAAAGATTTTATTGAAAAACATTAAAAATTATCTTTATAAAATGTACTGCGAAAGATTTTACTATATAATACATTGGAAATGATGTTATAATAAGAATGTATTGGAAATGATTTTATGCAGAAATGGATTGCAAATGATATTATTATCAAATGCATTGGAAATGATTTTACTGTAAAAATACATTACAAATGATTTTACTGTAAAAATGCATTGCTAAAGATTTTATTGAAAAACATTAAAAATTATCTTTATAAAATGTACTGCGAAAGATTTTACTATATAATACATTGGAAATGATGTTATAATAAGAATGTATTGGAAATGATTTTATGCAGAAATGGATTGCAAATGATATTATTATCAAATGCATTGGAAATGATTTTACTGTAAAAATACATTACAAATGATTTTACTATAAAAATGTATAGCAAATGATGTTATTAAAATGCATTGGAAGTGATTTTACAGTAAAAATGCACAAAAATGATTTTACGTTAGAAATGCACGACAAATTAGTTTATTATTAAAAAGGTAGTGCAAATGATCTTACAATGAAAATGCATTACAAATCATTTTATTGTAAAAAGCATTGGAAAGAATTTTACAATAAAATGTTTTGCAAATAATTTAACAGTAAAAATGCATAACAAATGATTTTACTGTAAAATACATACATATTAAAAAAATTACGGATGATTTTACTATAAAAGTGCATCGAAAATGATTTTATCTTAAATATACAATGCAACTAATTTTATTATTAAAATAAACTGCAAATAAATTTTTAATAAAAATGCATTGGAAAGGATTTTACAATAAATTGTTTTGCAAATAATTTAACTGTAAAAATGCATTACAAATGATTTTACTGTAAAATGCATATATATGAAAAAAAATTACGGATGATTTTACTATAAAAGTGCATCGAAAATGATTTTGTTTTTAAATATACAATGCAACTAATTTTGCTATTAAAATAAACTGCAAAT
Source organism: Sepioteuthis lessoniana (assembly GCA_963585895.1). Taxonomy (NCBI): domain Eukaryota; kingdom Metazoa; phylum Mollusca; class Cephalopoda; order Myopsida; family Loliginidae; genus Sepioteuthis; species Sepioteuthis lessoniana. Next base: position 125,291 of record CAUZXS010002138.1, read on the forward strand.
AAATTTTTAATAAAAATGCATTGGAAAGGATTTTATAGCAAAATATACTGTGATTGATTTTACAGTAAAAATGCATTACAACTGATTTACTATAAAATGTATTACAAAATTTATACTATAAAGATACATTGCAAATGATACTATCATTAGTGTACATTGCAAATAATTTTACAATAAAAATAAATTGCAAATGAATTTACTGGAAAATGTATGAAGAAAAACAACTTTAGGAAAAAACAGTTTATTATGAAGTTATAAACGAGGAAAATATATTTTGTGATAGTTTCACTTATTTACAAGTATAGGCTCTTTGCTTTGTATCCGCATATATGAACGAAGTCTTTTTTCAATCCCTCAAAACGATATATGTGAATATCAATACCCCTCCTGCAAAAAAAACAACAAACAAACTAACAAAAAACAACAAAACCAACAAACAAATAAACACCCCCCCCAAAAAAAAACAAAAAACAAAAACAAACAAACAAACCCAAAACAAGCTGTCTTCACCATTTTCGTGTTTACAAATGCCTACTATGTTAGATTTCAAAAGTAGTGTTATTGCCAAAAGTTTTTATTTTCGAAAAATGAATAAATAAATAAAAAAGAAAGAAAGAAAAATAAAGAATCCTTGCAGACGAAAGAATTGATTTCTCTGGAAGAAAAGAGCCGAAGGATGAAAACTACGGAATGCGAAAATAAACAGGAAGAAATAGTGTTGCCAAGATCACAAGAAAAAATATTCGAAGAAAAGAAAAAGAAAAAAAGACGTTTATGGAATTGGTAAATCTGTCCTAACGTAAATACAAGGTGCAGTTTCCTTGTAACAAAAGAAAAAAAAAAGATATCTTCTCATAGCTAAATGCATTTCACCTTTACAAAAGAAAGGGAAAAAAGAAACATTTCTCTACCCAGTCTTAGGACACGTTCCGGCAGAATTGTCCCTTGCTTGAATTCTCCGATAAATGTTTTTTTTTTTATTTCACGTATATAACTTTTTTTTATTATCATTTTGAACCAGTTGGAGCTAAGATATATATTGATGAGTCAAATCATGTCCACCTGCCAAATAAGGCGTTGTCTGTCCACGTTCCTACAAAATATTTTTACTCAATAAACGCAAGGAGGATACAATAATCTTCTAAGCGTAATCGTACCTCAGTGAGTCACTCCAGGTAGCCGGTAATGTATATTTAGAAAGTTATACGTAAAAAATTCCTTTACTTACACCGAGAATGACGATGGCTCTGTAGTAAGAAGTCCGAGAGACATAAATCAGCCGGGTTTCGAGCCCAGCTTGAAATATCTCGCAGGACTAGTCACACTGAAGAGTTGTGATACAACGAACCAGTCTGTCTATGGATGACTGCATATATATATATATATATATAGGATAAAAATAAGTGGAAAAGTGGATAAATATACTATTTCTCTCTATTTATAATCGTGTGTCAACTCAACTTCTTCGCTACATAAGGTCAATTTTTAAGCGGTTTGAATCTGGCTTGAATTCAGAGTTTTCTCTTAGGTTGATTAATTACACGAGGTCAAAGAATTAAATTGTCCCTCGATTTATACATAGGATGGGGTCGGGATTCATGCTTTTTTATGGGACATTAGTGCTAGGAAATGGAATAATAGCGCATTGAATTCGAGGTTGTGTCCTCCGATCACCGCATTATCACGGTAAAAATACGACTGAGCCTACGAAGGAATTCGACCCGAACAATAACCACTGTGCACTATGACTGGTCCCTGCTTAATAACAGGGATATTAGAGATAAATACGTGTTAACACTAAGAAACAAGGGGGTGTTCTCGTGGTGTAATGGTTAAAGCGATGGACTGCGGAATCGTGAGTTCGTACTCCAGTCGCGCTATTACGTTCACTTTCGGGCAAATACCCTTGGGAAAGGTATGAACCCCCTTATCCTTCCAGCTATGGGTTAAATAGTACCACTACTGTTCTTCTAGGAGAATAGCTTTGCCATTAAACAAAGAATACAATACAATACAATACCAAGAAACAAATTCGATGCACCAAAGGAGAAGACAGAAACACATACTCCTAATGACGAATATGAGAATTTCGTCAATGCCCACTTAGAAGCAGCAGCAGAATGCATACCAACTAAACAAAGAATCCCATGGGAGACATTAGCAGTTAGGAAAAAGCGGGCCAAATGCAATAGGAAGAACCCAAACAATACCAATGCCATAAAACTTAAAAAGACACAAAATGAATTAGTTAACATATACCTAAAAGAGCAAACGGAATGCATACAAAATCAGATCAATAAAATTAGAGACTTTGTTGAAGATAGACAATCTAGGATAGCATGGCAAACGGCAAACGAAGTGAGCAGAAGGAAGAGAACTGCCAAAACTAAAGTGAAATCTACCAGCCAACAAGAACGAATACAACTATGGAAGTAAAATTTTGAGAATATACTCGGAAACCCTCCGAAAGTTACGCATGAACCAATCACGAGAATAATTTGTAAACAATCAGATATCAAACTACGACAGTTTACACAAGAGGAACTCGAGTCGGCACAGAGAAAAATTAAAAACAGAAAAGCAGCAGGGCATGATGAAATACCCCCAGAAGTATGGAAGACCAGGCAATTCGACGACATACTGCTCCGACGCTGTAATGCCGTATATAATTAAAACACAATGGACAGATGGACAAAAAGATGCATCCTCCTCTTCCCTAAGCAGGGTCGACCTCTGATTAGCCAAGAACTACCGAGGTATAACCCTTGCATCCATAGTGACCAAGATATACTATGCTCTACTACGCAACCACACAGAACCAAAATTGAGAACATACTTAGGAAGAACCAAAATAGCTTTCGGAGAAATAGATCCACGACATCACAAATTTTGACTATCAGTAAAATTCTTGAAGGTGTACGTGCAAAAAGCCTCGAGGCAACAATACTTTTTGTCGACTTCGCCAAGGCCTTTGACTCCATACACGGAGGAAAGATGGAGCAAATATTACTAGCCTACGGCCTACCCAAAAACGTCGCTGTCATAATGATGCTACATAGAAACACGAAAGTAAATGTCTGCTCCGCGGAAGGAGACAAGACTACTTCGAAATCGTAGCAGGTATGCTACAAAGAGACACATTAGCCCCATACCACTTTATCATCTGTCTTGACTACGTACTCAGAACGTCTATTAATAGAATGAAAGTAAACGGTTTCAAACTAACGAAGGAAAGAAGCAAAAGGTACCCCGCACGAAGAATTACGGACGCGGACTACGCCGATGACATAGCACTTTTGGCAAATATACCCGCCCAAGCAGAAACCTTGCTACATAGTCTGGAACGAGCAGCTGCAGGCATAGGCCTCTATGTCAATGCACACAAGACGGAATAAATGTGCTTTAATCAAACAGGCAACATCTCCACACTAAACGGTAGCTCTCTGAAACCAGTAGACAAGTTTAACTACCTAGGAAGCAGCGTCTCATCAAACGAGAACAATATCAACACGCGACTATCAAAGGTATGGACAGCTAACAATAAGCTGTCGGTCTTATGGAAATCAGACCTGACCGATAAAATGAAATACAGTTTTTTCCAAGCAGCGGTCGTGTTGATACTGCTGTATGGATGCACTACATGGAAGCTAACTAAATTTATGGAGAAAAAGGTTGACGGCAATTACACAAGAATACTGTGAGCAATATTGAACAAGTCCTGGAGGCAGTACCACACAAAACAGCAGCTGTACAGCCACTTACCAACCATCACGAAAACTATTCAAGTTAGACGAACCAGACACGTGGAACACTGCTGTAGAAGTATGGACGAACTCATAAGTGATGTACTCCGGTGGACCCCTTCGCATGGACGAGCAAAGGCAGGAAGACCAGGTAGAACTTACATACAACACTTTGTGCCGATACGGGATGTGACTTTGAGGACCTGCCAGAAGCGATGGACGATAGAGCGGGGTGGCGGGAGAGGGTCAGGGATATCCGTGCTGATGGCGTGACATGATGATGATGATGATTGCTACGAGAAACACAAATAGCCTGGTCTAGGATTTGAACTCATATGGCCAATTCTATATCTTACGGCGTTAACCACTAAACTCAGCGAGCCTCACCACATACATACACACGCGCATGTGCATTCGTGCGCACGAGCACACATTCAGATATAAAAAAAAAAGAAATACAAAAAGTGAATGTTGAAAATAAAATCAGAGTATTCTAATGTTCGTGAGCAGAGCAGTATAAAAAACGAAAAGTTAGTAACTTAAGAGTACTCCCACTGTTACATTAAATTTCTTTTGGTACGTGAAACTTTAACTGTGAGATTGATCTAAATTATCACATTTCATTTATATATATATATATATATATATATATATATATATATATATATATTTATCTTCCAGGAAGCGGTCGTGTCGATACTGCTGTATGGATGCACCACGTGGACGCTAACAAAACGGCTGGAGAAGAAGCTAGACGGCAATTACACAAGAATGTTGCGAGCAATATTGAATAAGTCCTGGCGGAAACACCCAACTAAGCACCAACTATACGGCCACCTGCCTCCCATCACGAAAACTATCCAAGTTAGATGAACCAGACACGCAGGACACTGCTGGAGATGCAGAAACGACCTTATAAGTGATGTACTCCTATGGACCCCCACATATGGCCGAGCAAAAGCAAGACGACCAGCTAGAACATACATACAGCAGCTACGTGAGGATACGGGATGTAGCCCTGAAGACCTGCCAGAGGCGATGAACGATAGGGAAAAGTGGCGAGAGAGGGTCAGGGATATCCGTGCTAGCGGCACATGATGATGATGATATATATATATATATATATATATAATAGACTCTCGCATCGATCTCGATGTATAAGGGCTCAACAGTTCGGTTAAAAATGTGAACTATCGGACCATCTACTCAGGTGATTTGTTTATAATGATGAAAGTTTGTATAGAACCAGCCAGACTTCTTTGATTAGCTGATAACAGAAAAACGACACTACTCAGGTTTATCTCTGTTTGTCTGTTTTTCTACATATATATAGACTACATATATATATAGACTGCTACCTTTTGTAGGTCCAAAGAGAGAATAAAAATATTCTAAAATGAGTAGGTCCATGAAGAGATTTGTATTTTTTAGAATCTATTCATTTATTTTTTTCTTACTTACGTGTATGTTGCCAGCTTGTTGCTTTCGTCAGAGAACATGTATGGCACAAGGCCTTGTTAATAGGGTACTCAATGAGACTTGAACTCAATCGTGCTGGCAGTTTCAATGATTTTAAGTAGGTTTATATCGAGGCCATCCTTTCTTTTTCTTAGAGTATGTTTACCTGTTCTGATTCCGTTAGCCATAACCGGGAACAACTGTTAACTATTCCTGTATTGTTACTCGCCTGTAGTAAGGATTGAACCTGTTGATGATTGTCGCCATAGAAGCTCAGAGAACCAACGCCAATAACCGTTACGCCATGTGTCCTGCTGGACAACTCAGAGTGAATTTTTGGGTATTATAAACTTAATGTTCTTACTTTGGCTAGAATTATTACTTTTAGGTATGATTTTTTACCTGTGCTCATATTCCGATTTAAAAAAAAAATCAGAACAGGCGACCCCCGTGGTTTCAATAAAGGACGTATTTCGAAGTTCTGTGAAGGTTCCCGAGTTCGACAAACACCTGAAGAAGGCCGGAGGACATATCAGCCGAAACGTTGTGGAAATAACAATTAAGATGAAGATAATAGTCCGAAAAATCTTAATGATATAAATCAACTAGCTTCGTCTCAGAAATTTAGACAACTGAGCCAAGAAGTATTGGAGACCATTTTATCTTATAAATATTGTTGATCTATCGTGGGACTTTTATGTTTAAGAACTACTTTTGACTTACACAGAAACATTAATATAGTTTGTGATTCATTATTAATACTATAATATATTTTTGAAATTATTATTGAAGAAGAAAATATTGTAGTCACCCACTTTCCATTGATAAAACCAATTTAATTTTTCTTTATTTATACCAACAGAAAAAGGATATTGATTGGCTAAGATAAGCCAATCACTACTCTTCTTAAATAACATGGGATTTCCAATGATCTTTTAAATATTCTATTTTATTCTCATAATAATTTGGCTAAAAACAGAAATATTAAAGAATTCGGATTGTTGCGATTTTTGGTATTGTCAAATTACGTTTCTTTAAAATTTTCCGTGTGTTTTCTAAGTTGAAATTATTATCATTATTGTTTATGATACTTCGATATTTTTTTTTTCTTCAATCATAATCTTTTGTTAAATTCTATAGTGTTATTAATGAATCACAAACAATATTATTCAAAATAATGTTCAGTAATATTTTATAGTGTTATCTACGATTGGTTTGGTTATTTAATTGTAGGTTATTTAATGCCTGTTGTGATGTGCAAGTTTAGCACTTGTCAGTCGCTAATCAAGCTTGTATTCCTATTTGTCTTTGCCATCCACAAGACAGGACTTGATACCAGGTCAAATGACCCGAAGGTCGGATTATAGTGGGAGAGAGGAAGGTCGAGCACGAGCCGAGGATCAAGCCCTGCTGGACGATGCTGGTCATCAGTCCACTTTGTGCAACGTGAGCCTAGATGGGCATGGACCCAAATATGAGTCCTGGTACGAACGCCAGATTATAGCTTACACTGCACAGCGAGGTCCAGTGCTATGCAAAGATGTCAAAGGTGTCAATAATGCAGCTCGCCCACCCGAAAGTGGCCCAGCCTTTCGGCCTCGAATCTCCCATTAAGCATTGACCGTCCGGCTGACAGTCCACTGAAAAGCCTCTGCGCCAAGCACAGTGGCAAATCAAGCAATATTTGACGAACGTACCACCAGACGGACGAGTGTGGCACAAGGCCTGTTTTTAGGTAGGTCCGGGTGCAGAGCCGTAGCACAGACACACCGGCAGCTCCGAAATGCCTCAGGGCCCATCGGCATTCCCCACAAAAAGGGGCGCCTTAGGCGCCAGGAGATAAACCTAACCCCTCCAAGGAGGGTTAAAGCCTTGTGGGACGGCCCCCTGTGGCTCAAGGATGCTAATCAAGGCACACCTCGACCGACAGCGGCTCGACAATATTATTGACCGTCCAGCATGGATGCCAGATAGTTCAGTGGCTAATCAAGCTCCCCCAGTAATTCTCAGCGAGAGACTTCTTTCATTTTCGGGATTACTTTGCTCTCCTTGTCTCTCTCCCGTATTTCTTACTCTGGGAGATCTAGATCTTTCCTGTACTAAGCTGTAATCAAGGTCGTCTTCTTGCATTATTTGATCGTCATCCGAGTTTTCAAACTCATTCTGGCCCACCTGATCATGCATTGTTTCGTCTTCTGACACTTTATTCTGTAAAGGTTGTTCTAATAAATCATTAACGGAAGGAATCGTAGATATTTCTTCATTTTATGTTCATATTTGCCCTGGAGCCTTATTTGATCTGCATGGGCTTATATACTGTTCCCCTTTTCTCTATTTATTATAGCTATATTGTGGCCTTTTTGCATGATAAAGTCTGCCCTTTCTGGATCTGATTTTTTGTTCTTTTTGTACCACACTTTTTCATTTGTGGAATACGAAGCTCTAATTTGCCTTTCCATTAAAGCTGGTGGGCTTTCTAGTCTTTCGGCGTGTGGTATTGTACAATAGCTTAAAAGCAGTCTTGGTAGAAAAACTTCCAGTTTTTCTTTTGCTGAGAATATACTTTCAGTCCCATTTTGACGGTCTGCATCATTTTTTCCGCCAACCCTTTCGATTGACGGTGATATGGCGGTGTCTTATATGAGTTACTTGCTATTTTTAACAACTATAAATTAAGATCTTCATCACAAAATTCTGGTGCATTGTCGGATACCAGGGTTTGGAGGTGCCCGTGGTGTAGTCGTTATCGCCGTAGGAAATGAACACGGCGATACGAGTTCAAATCCTGGACGAGACTGATTGCATTTCACTAATACCCTTGGGAAAGGTATGAATCCAATGATTCTCCCTCCAGCTATGGGTAAATAGTAGGACAGACTAGGTTCTTCAGCCATGGTTAGGCAACTAGTCTAGGAGAAGGAAAAACTCTGAATTCAAACCTGTTAAACTCCGCTTAAAAATTGACCTTGTGTCATATCCTGCCCGAGCGGAGGGGTTGGTAAATAGTACCAGGGTTTTTGGTATGCCATTTTTGGAAAATATGACCCTTAGAATCTATTTTATCGTAGACCTTTTCTTGTCAGGCACACGAATTACCTCAAGCCAGCCTGAAAAAGAGTCTACTAGTATTAATAAGAATCCCACTCCAGTAATGTATGCATGGTTAATGTGCACACGATTTCATGGCTCCACTTCTCTGAGCCTTGAATGTAAAGTAGCCCGTGTAAAATTTCTTAATTCTTTACCTTTTTTGCATTTTTTTATATATCCTTTGACATCTCGTGTATATCCCGACCACCACCTTTTTTGTGTGGCCGCTATTCCACAGTGTATATCATCATGTACGCTTTTTATCACCAATTTTCTTTTTGTTTCTAGGGAAATTATCAGATCCCCATAACAAATCACTCCATGTTCTATCGTTAACTTATGTCTTATTTCTTTGTAGGGTTTTTCCACCCCCATATGTTTTTTTTCTTATTCTCGATTTTATTCTACGTAGTACTGGATCATGTTGTTATATGCTCATCTACAGCATCATAACGACACAATAATAAAGACGCACGCACGAAGGATAACTTCTTTAACAAAATATTTACCTCTCACTTTATTGCAAGGGTTCGAAAAGGTTGGGTGGGGTTTTACTGTGAGAGGGAGCTGGAGACCGAACATAACTGAAATATTTTGACCCCAAAGTTATGGCCGTCAACGTTGTGTCTTTCTCGTTCTTCTGATGCTCAACCGGAGCCCTGGGGTCCACTCTGCTGGGTGCTGGCTTTCTTTACTGCATCTCATCAGCATCTTCTCTGGACCCCAAACTCCATCGGGGCTTCCCGAGGGCCCCTTCGGCCTGGTGTGGCTTTCCCTACCACATCTCGTCTCCAACTCCGTCCGATCTTCAACTCAACTGGCTGCAACTCAACTGGCTCGTCGAACTCAACTGACTTATATAATCGTTCGACGCCCACTCGATCTTTGAAATCGAATGTTTAATCGTCATCAAGCGGAAACAACTCTCATGCAATTCAGAGGTCACTCTCTTCCGGTGCATCAGTCTATGAGTGTACCATGGGAATTTTTTAGCTCGTCCCATTTCATCCGCCAATTTCCGCCCACGCGATTTCCTCTCATAACTGCCATTAGAATGTGTCACCTCCTTCCGGTGCATCACCTTAGAATGGCATTTTTGGCCGGGTCAAAAGGTCAAAACACAATGTCTAGTTTCCGCAACCATTTCATGTAAAGACAAAACATCAGTCTCTACCTAATGTAAAAATGTATCTTCAAATTTTCTTCTGTTTTATCTTTTGACTCCTTCTAAAATCGCAATCTTGATAGTGCATTTACGTGTGGAATTGAATTTCCTTTGACATATTCTATATCAAAGTCAAATGCCATTAATCTTATTGCCCATCTTAGTATTCTCGATATCGTGACTTTGGGTAATTCTTTTCTTGGATTGAATATAAACTCTAATGGTCTATGATCATTTCTCAAGTAAATTTTTCCAATTAAAAATTGTCGAGCTCAAGTTGTTGTCCATCCAATGGCCAATGCTTCTTTCTCTATATTTGGATTATTAAATTCAGTATTCGTTAGTCTTCTTGATAAATACATTATGGGATATCCTTGTGATAATATTCCAGATATTGAATGTTTATTTGCATCTGTGGTTAACGTAATGTCCTTTTTCGGATCAAAAATTTTCACTATTGGTTTCTTTGCCATAATTACTTTTAATCTATCAAAAGCTTTTTGTTTCTCTGACCAGATAAATTCAACATTCTTTTTTCTTAAATTTGCAAACGGCTCAGTCAAGTCCGTATATTTTGGGACATATCGCCTGTAGAAATTCACCAATCCCAAAAAAGATTCAAGTTCTTTTTTATTTGTAGGTGTAGCTATTTTTAGTATTTTTTCTATCAAGGTGAAATATATTCTTTTGAAATAGAATAACCTAAAAATGATATTTTACTACTAGTATTTACGCGTTTTTTTTTTCATTTGTCATTCCAGCGTTTTTTAATCAATTCAAGACGATGTCGGTTTTCTTTTTTAATTCATTTTCATTAGTAGTCCCTCTGCATATATTGTCTTGGTAACAAACCATAATTTTCATATCTTTTCCAAGAACTTGTTCGATGGCCATTTGAAATATGGCGTTTATTGTTTTTATTTCATAAGGCAACCTACTCCATTACAGTAACCCTGTTGTCGTATTTATCGTCGTTACTTCTTTGAAGTTATCGTCTATTGGTATTTGGTGGTATGCCGTTTTCAAATCTATTTTTCTAAAAACGCTCATACCTGCCAGTGCATGAATTGCAATTTCAGCATTAGGTTTAGGATATGAGTCCGAGAAAACTTTGTATATTTACGCTATTTTATAATCTCTACATATACTTATGTCTCCATCTGACTTTCTTAAATCTACAATGGGTGATGCCCACGTCTACTCCCTGGGGGAACATGTTCAAGAAGGTCCCGTTCTGTTAATTTTCGTAGTTTTGCAACAACTAATGGCAATAAAAATATACTGTAATTTTCGTGCCTCATAATAAGAGTGGGTAACATTTTCTTTTAATTTTAAACTCGCTTTATAGTTTTTTAACTTTCCATTTTTTTTAGATTTTTATCTCATTAATTAATTTGATAGAATTTATGTTAAGCACATCGTTTTCAGACAGTCCCTGTTTCTTTTTACAAGTTGTGAAAATTATAGGTATCACTTCAAATTTATCTTTTAACTCCAAGGAACCTTCAAAGTATCCTAAAGTTTTTATCACCAACCTATCAAATTGGCGGAGTGGTAAACTGCTCTTTCGTAAAGTTGTCTTTTCACTGCGTTCCCAGAAATGGTCTTGATATAAGCGTTATCTCACTGCTGGTATCCATTTGCATATTCAAATCGAAGTTGTTGATTATACCTTTAGTATAATGTCTTTTTTCTTCTGTTCAATTTTTTCTACTTTCTTGTTTTTGTTTTTTACTGAAAAGACTTACATATTCGTTTCGTTTTTTTTTTTTCAACTCTTTCAAGGTTTTTTAAAATTTGGATACTGTTCGAAAATGGTTCATTTTTAATGAATTTTTACAAGCCTTCCCAAATGTTCATGTTCGTGTCCACAATACGGACATTCTTAAATATCTTTTTTGACATGTAAGTATCGGCAAATATTTGTTCGCTGGGTTGACTTTTATAATGGTTGTATTTCTGTATTAATTTATAGCGATGGGGATATTATTATTATTAGGTTTTTGGTTTAAGGTTTAAGTTGGCTTTGCGTTGGTTGCGTTGGTATTACATTGGTTGCGTTGGTATTACGTTGGTAGCACGTTGGTTGTTATCCCCTCGCTAAATGTTGATGGAAAATAAAGGTGGTGGAGAAGAATGAAGACGTCGGTAGGTTTTACTTGAAGGTTTAATGGCAGAATGAAGTAAAGGGTTTACGCTGGTATGCTGAGTCTCGTAGGGAGGAAAGAAGGAAGGAAGCTGTTATAGAGTATCACCCAATTCATTTTCAACTAGGATCCACTGGTCTAGAAGAAAAGACGTAAAGGGGTCCATAAACCAGATGACTCTCCTCATAGTGTATGATGCTGCTACTGCTATTCAAGAGCAGACGACAAGACGTCCGCTCCCATTGAGGATTTCTGAGGAAGAGAGTGTTTCGCGGGCTTTCTTCAATTTTTGGTGCTGCTAGGAAAGATGATTCGGGATGAATAGGACAAGTTATCCTGATTGGGGGAAATATTCGGCGATCCTAACGGTCAAATTAAATTACGCGCCAAACAAAATACAAGGTTCTTTCTGCTACAAATTCTTGTTGCTATATAGAGTCAATGCAGATATTTAAAGACATATTTCCTATTTGTAGCTGTTCCATTATTTTACATTGGTGTGATACATTGTAAATACCTTCAATTAACCTTAATTGAATCAAGTCCTCTTAAATTGTCTGTACTTGTCCAAGTTTTTTCAAACTCGCAATATCTACTCGCATTTCGTAGACGATGTAGATATCTTATGATTGGTTTGTCAATTTGTTGTTTCATTGACATGAACTGCGTTCTTTCTGCCACGATCAAGCTTTTCTTGGGCTCCATATTTCTTCTTATGATATGACTTATTTTTTCAAAAGTTAGGTCTTCCAGGTTTGTGGCATGCACCATTGTGGAGACTTTCATTATCGCCTCACATCCAAAAAGAGATCTGTAAAAAAATTTAGCTGTAACCAAAAAGAGATCTGTAATCGCATATTCTCCTCCCTTTTCCTTGTCGTCTTTCAGCTTTTTAGTTCTGGCGCTCGCAGCAAAACATTATAGCCAGGTATCAAAAAAATCTGGATCTTCGAGAGACAATTGGTATCCTGTCAGCGACGCAATTGTTGTGATGTGTGGGATTAGCACTAGTCAGTCGCTAATTCAGCTCCCCCAGTTATTCTCAGTCTGACACTTATATCGACTCTCTTACATCCATGCAAATTAGGCAGATTAAATTGACAGTATTACTACCATGCCATATCCATTTTGATACGCATAAACAGTTCTATTTCAGTTTACTATAATATAGTTTTTTGTTTACACACAGTTAAATATCAAAACAGCTCCATTTTAAACAATTCAGTTTAGCATAAGTACGCAGTTTCAATGTCCAAAAAAGTTCTGTTTCAAACAATTCATAAGTACAAAGTTACAACGTAAAAAAAAAACAAAACAGTTCCATTTCAAACAAATCAGTTTAGAAAAAGTTCACAGTTTAAATATCAAAAACAGTTCTATTTCAAATAATTAAGTTTAGCATAAATACAGTTTAGTTCTATATATCTTTTGACTATCTTTTGAAAATAGAATCCAATCAGGCGCTACAATTCTGGGTCTGAGTGGACCTGGGAGTGATGGCAACAAAGGAGTACTCTGCGTTTCCCAAAGCGTCAACATTACTGGAACCTAACCATCAGATTGTTTAGCGTCCTACCACGACATTCGTTGCGGGAGTCTTACCCCTCGGCAGAGATAGTGTTGGTGTATCCTGCAGTCCTAGCCGACTGGGCAATATCATTAATGAACCAAAATTTATAATATTCAGTAAGTATCAAGAAAAGAAAGAGGAAAAGGAAGTTTCCAGACTCAAAATTTTTTGAAAAAAATCTCAAAATTTTCTGAAAAAAATCTCAAAATATTTAGAAAAAATTCTCAAAATTTTTGCCATATATTCAATAAGTTTCCAGATTAAAAATTTTTGAAAAAAATCTCAAAATTTTTTGGTAAAAAATCTCAAAATTCTTTGGTAAAAAATCTCAAAATTTTCTGAAAAAAATCTCAAAATTTTCTGAAAAAAATATCAAAATTTTTTGGTAAAAAATCTCAAAATCTTTGACAATAAGTTTCAATAAGTTTCCAGACTCAAAACTTTTGCCATATATTCAATAAGTTTCCGGACTCAAAATGTTTCGAAAATAATCTCAAAATTTTCGGAAAAAAATCTCAAAATTTTTTGGTAAAAAATCTCAGAATTTTTTTTAACAAAATCTCAAAGATTTTGAGATTTTCTTCAAAAAATTTAAAAATTTTGAAATCTTCTGAAAAAAATCTCAAATTTTCTGAAAAAATCTAAAAAATTTTCGGTAAAAGATTTCAAAATGTTTGCCATATATTCAATAAGTTTCCAGACTCAAAATTTTTGAAATACATTCAATAAGTTTCCAGACTAAAAATTTTTGCCATATATTCAATAAGTTTCCAGACTAAAAAATTTTGCCATATATTCAATAAGTTTCCAGATTCAAAATTTTTTGAATAAAATGTCAAAACTTTTTGGTAAAAAATCTCAAAATGTTTTGGGAAAAAATCTCAAAATTTTTTCAAAAAATCTCAAATTTTCAGAAAAAAATTTCAAAATTGTCTACAAAAATCTCAAAATTTTTTGGTAAAAAATCTTAAAATTTTTTGGTAAAAAATGTTAAAATCTTTTGGTAAAAAATCTCAAAATCTGAAAAAAATCACAAAATTTTCTAAAAAAAATCTCAAATTTTTTGGTAAAAGATCTCAAAATTTCATGGTAAAAAATCTGAAAATTTGTAGAAAAAAATCTCAAAATTTTTGCCATATATTCAATAAGTTTCCGGACTCAAAATGTTTCCAGACTCAAAGTTTTTCCATATATTCAATAAGTTTCCAGACTCCTATTTTTTGCCATATGTTCAATAAGTTTCCAGACTCAAAATTTTTGCCATATATTCAATAAGTTTCCGGACTCAAAATGTTTCAAGACTCAAAGTTTTTCCATATATTCAATAAGTTTCCAGACTCCTATTTTTTGCCATATGTTCAATAAGTTTCCGGACTCAAAATTTTTTGAAAAAAATCTCATAATTTTCTGAAAAAAATCTCAATTTTTTGGTAAAAAATCTCAAAATTTCTTGGTAAAAAATTTCAAAATTTTTTGGTAAAAAATCTCAAAATTTCTTGGTAAAAAATCTCAAAATTTCTTGGTAAAAAATCTCAAAACTTTCAGAAAAAAACTCTCAAAATTTCTTGGTAAAAAATCTAAATATTTTTAAAAAAAATCTCAAAATGTTTGCCATATATTCAATAAGTTTCCAGACTTAGAATTTTTGCAAAATATTCAATAAGTTTCCGGATTGAAAATCTTTTGAAAAAGTCTCAAAACTTTTTGAACAAAATTTCAAAATTTTTTTGTAAAAAATCTCAAAATTTTTGCCATAGATTCAATAAGTTTCCAGACTGAAAATTTTTTGGAAAAAATCTCAAAATCTTCTGAAAAAAATCTCAAAATTTTTTGGTAAAAAATCTCAAACTTTTTGCCATATATTCAATAAGTTTGCAGACTCAAAATTTTTGCCATATGTTCAATAAGTTTCCAGACTCAAAATTTTTGCCATATCGCAAAATCTCAAAATTTCATGGTAAAAAATCTGAAAATTTTTAGAAAAATATCTCAAAGTTTTTGCCATGTATTGAATAAGTTTCAAGACTCAAAATTTTTGCCATATATTTAATGTTTCTGGACTCAAAATGTTTTGAAAAAAATCTCAAAAACTTTTGAAAAAAATTTCAAAATTTTTTGGTAAAAAGTCTCAAAATTTTTACAATATATTCAATAAGTTTCCAGACTCCTAATTTTTGCCATATGTTCAATAAGTTTCAAGACCCCTAATTTTTGCCATATATTCAATAAGTTTCCAGACTCAAAATTTTTGCCATATATTCAATAAGTTTCCAGACTCAAAATTTTTTGAAAAAAATCTCAATTTTTTGGTAAAAAATCTCAAAATTTCTTGGTAAAAAATCTAAATATTTTTAAAAAAAAATCTCAAAATGTTTGCTATATATTCAATAAGTTTCCAGACTTAGAATTTTTGCAAAATATTCAATAAGTTTCCGGATTGAAAATCTTTTGAAAAAATCTCAAAACTTTTTGAACAAAATTTAAAAATTTTTTTGTAAAAAATCTCAAAATTTTTGCCATAGATTCAATAAGTTTCCAGACTCAAAATTTTTTGAAAAAAATCTCATAATTTTCTGAAAAAAATCTCAATGTTTTGGTAAAAAATCTCAAAATTTCTTGGTAAAAAATCTAAATATTTTTTTAAAAAAATCTCAAAATGTTTGCCATATATTCAATAAGTTTCCAGACTTAGAATTTTTGCCAAAGTTTCCGGATTGAAAATCTTTTGAAAAAATCTCAAAACTTTTTGAACAAAATTTCAAAATTTTTTTGTAAAAAATCTCAAAATTTTTGCCATAGATTCAATAAGTTTCCAGACTCAAAATTTTTTGGAAAAAATCTCAAAATCTTTTGAAAAAAATCTCAAAATTTTTTGGTAAAAAATCTCTTATTTTTGGGAAAAAATCTCAAAATTTTTGCCATATATTCAATAAGTTTGCAGACTCAAAATTTTTGCCATATCGCAAAATCTCAAAATTTCATGGTAAAAAATCTGAAAATTTTTAGAAAAAAATCTCAAAGTTTTTGCCATGTATTGAATAAGTTTCAAGACTCAAAATTTTTGCCATATATTCAATGTTTCTGGACTCAAAATGTTTTGAAAAAAATCTCAAAAACTTTTGAAAAAAATTTCAAAATTTTTTGGTAAGAAGTCTCAAAATTTTTGCCATATATTCAATAAGTTTCCAGACTTAGAATTTTTGCCAAATATTCAATAAGTTTCCGGATTGAAAATCTTTTGAAAAAAATTTTGAGTCTTGAAAAATTTCAAAATTTTTTGGTAAAAAGTCTCAAAATTTTTACCATATATTCAATAAGTTTCCAGACTCCTAATTTTTGCCATATGTTCAATAAGTTTCAAGACTCAAAATTTTTTGAAAAAAATCTCATAATTTTCTGAAAAAAATCTCAATGTTTTGGTAAAAAATCTCAAAATTTCTTGGTAAAAAATCTAAATATTTTTTTAAAAAAATCTCAAAATGTTTGCCATATATTCAATAAGTTTCCAGACTTAGAATTTTTGGAAAATATTCAATAAGTTTCCGGATTGATAATCTTTTGAAAAAATCTCAAAACTTTTTGAACAAAATTTCAAAATTTTTTTGTAAAAAATCTCAAAATTTTTGCCATAGATTCAATAAGTTTCCAGACTGAAAATTTTTTGGAAAAAATCTCAAAATCTTCTGAAAAAAATCTCAAAATTTTTTGGTAAAAAATCTCAAACTTTTGGGAAAAAATCTCAAAATTTTTGCCATATATTCAATAAGTTTGCAGACTCAAAATTTTTGCCATATCGCAAAATCTCAAAATTTCATGGTAAAAAATCTGAAAATTTTTAGAAAAATATCTCAAAGTTTTTGCCATGTATTGAATAAGTTTCAAGACTCAAAATTTTTGCCATATATTCAATGTTTCTGGACTCAAAATGTTTTGAAAAAAATCTCAAAAACTTTTGAAAAAAATTTCAAAATTTTTTGGTAAAAAGTCTCAAAATTTTTACCATATATTCAATAAGTTTCCAGACTTAGAATTTTTGCCAAATATTCAATAAGTTTCCGGACTGAAAATGTTTTCAAAAAAATCTTAAAACTTTTTGAAAAAACCTCTCAAAATTTTTTGGTAAAAACTCTCAAAATTTTTACCATATATTCAATAAGTTTCCAGACTCCTAATTTTTGCCATATGTTCAATAAGTTTCCAGACTCAAAATTTTTGCCATATATTCAATAAGTTTCCAGACTCAAAATTTTTTGAAAAAAATCTCATAATTTTCTGAAAAAAATCTCAATTTTTTGCTAAAAAATCTCAAAATTTCTTGGTAAAATATTTCAAAATTTTTTGGTAAAAAATCTCAAAATTTCTTGGTAAAAAATCTCAAAAGATTTTGAAAAAAATCACAAAACTTTCAGAAAAAACCTCTCAAAATTTCTTGGTAAAAAATCTAAATATTTTTAAAAAAAAATCTCAAAATGTTTGCCATATATTCAATAAGTTTCCAGACTTAGAATTTTTGCAAAATATTCAATAAGTTTCCGGATTGAAAATCTTTTGAAAAAATCTCAAAACTTTTTGAACAAAATTTCAAAATTTTTTTGTAAAAAATCTCAAAATTTTTGCCATAGATTCAATAAGTTTCCAGACTGAAAATTTTTTGGAAAAAATCTCAAAATCTTCTTAAAAAAATCTCAAAATTTTTTGGTAAAAAATCTCAAACTTTTGGGAAAAAATCTCAAAATTTTTGCCATATATTCAATAAGTTTGCAGACTCAAAATTTTTTGGAAAAAATCTCAAAATCTTCTGAAAAAAATCTCAAAATTT
Organism: Sepioteuthis lessoniana; assembly: GCA_963585895.1. NCBI lineage: Eukaryota > Metazoa > Mollusca > Cephalopoda > Myopsida > Loliginidae > Sepioteuthis > Sepioteuthis lessoniana. The sequence goes on from CAUZXS010002138.1 coordinate 143,283, forward strand.
TCTAAAAAAAATCTCAAAATATTTCGGTAAAAAATCTCATAATTTCGAGGTAAAAAATCTGAAAATTTTTAGAAAAAAATCTCAAAATTTTTGCCATGTTTCCAGACTCAAAACTTTTGAGATATATTCAATAAGTTTCCAGACTCAAAATTTTTGCCATATATTCAATAAGTTTCCGGACTCAAAATGTTTTGAAAAAACATCTTAAAATTTTCTGAAAAAATCTCAAAATTTTTTGGTAAAAAATCTCAAAATTTTTGCCATATATTCAATAAGTTTCCAGACTGAAAATTCTTTCCATGTGTTCAATAAGTTTCCGGACTCAAAATTTTTTGAAAAAAATCTCAAAATTTTTAGAAAAAAATCTCAAAATTTTTGCCATATATTCACTAAGTTTCGAGACTCAAAATTTTTGAATTCAATATGATTGAAAATATTTTGAAAAAATCTCAAAATTTTTTGATAAAATATCTCTAAATTTTTTGGTAAAGAATCTGAAAATTTTTGCTATTTCAATAAGTTTCCAGACTCAAATTTTTTTCCATATGTTCAATAAGTTTCCAGACTCAAAATTTTTTTTAAAAAAATCTCAAAACTTTTTGAAAAAATTCTCAGAATTTCCTTAAAAATATCTCAAAATCTTTGGTAAAAAATCTCAAAATTTTTTGAAAAAAATCTCAAAATTTTCTGAAAAAAATCTCAAAATTTTCTGAAAAAAATCTCAAAATTTTTGCCATATATTCAATAAGTTTCCAGACTCAAAATATGTACATAGTTTACTCATGGATAGGACCTTATCAGGTACTACCACTCCTTGCCAAAGTGGATTTGAGAGCGATGGCAATGAAGGGGTACTCCACATTTCCCAAAGCTCCAGCATTACTGGAGCCTCACCATCAGATTGTTTAGTGTTATATCCAGGAAAATGGTTGGGGGAGGGGTGGGCTTAAGAAGCACTCGGTGTATTCTACAGCCCCAGCCGACTGGGGCTGTAGAATATATATATATATATATATATATATATATATATATATATATATATAACAAAAAAGAAAGAGAAAAGAAAAAGAAAAGATAATTAAATTGATGTATGTAAAAAAAGATCTAAAAACATGCAAGTTGAATGTGCTTTGCATACAATAGAGAAACTTCATCAATAAAATGTGTTTCTACTCCTGTTGATACTTCGAAAATAGTTTTAGCGTTCGTTTTGTTGATGGTGGCAGTCGTAGTTGAAGAGATAAAGGGGGTGTAGAACAGAATGAATAAAAAACCCAACATGTTATAGGGTGGTATTCACTTGGTAGATCGATAATCTATTATCTTCTTATTGGTTTGGATATCTATTGCCGTATCTGTTTTTAAGTTTATCGCCATTTGTATGAATTGTGTTGCTCCGTAGACATCAAGGAAGATATATATATATATATATATATATATATATATATATATATATATATATATATATATATATATATATATATATATATATATATATATATATATATATATATATATATATATATATATATATATATATATATATGTGTGTGTGTGTGTGTGTGTGTGTGTAGTGTAAGAATTATCGAAATGGACACGGCGCCACTAGTTCAATTCCTGGATGAGGTTGATTACCTTTCATATGGCACTAAAACTCTTGGGAAAAGCATGAATCCAATTATTCTCCCTCTAGCAATGGGTAAATGGTAGAACAGACTGGTTTCTTTAGTCTTGCTTAGATAACTAGTCTAGGAGAAGGAAAACACTGAATTTAGACCCGTTAAACTCCACTTAAAAATTGACCTTGTGTCACATCCTACCTATGGGGAAGTGTTGGAAAACACACACACATGTGCATTATATATATATATATATATATATATATATATATATATATGTGTGTGTGTGTGTGTGTGTGTGTGTGTAGTTAGGCAGCAGTGTTTCATTTAAACATGTTTGATTAAATAATAAAGACACATTTTGTCTATATAATTTTATTAAGATCCTTTCAAGTTTCCTGATAAGTGTTTTGGTTTTAGGTTTGAATTGGGGATGAATTTATCAAAATTGTCCTGAGCGCTTTCAGACCTTTTATAGGCTATCATCAGGGGTTGCTTGCATGGGTAAAGAGTGTTTTAAAAGAGTCTTGAAAGTTTTTTGATTTTTGTAACATAACATAAAACTGGATAAAACTGAGTTGCTGATGAATTTAAAAAACAGAACGCTATTAACGGAAATAGAATATTATCAAGAAATATAGAAAATTAAAAAAAAACAAATCTAAAGGCATTTCAAAACATTATCGCTATTTTCAAAATTAATTCTGTTGATTTTATTTTTTTTTGTTTTTATATTTAGGGCTTCTAGGATTTGTTGTCGAAGCTTATTTATTTCGTGTGCAATTATAGTGGTGTTTTCCACTAGAACTTTTCAAAATTAGGATTTGGAAATAGAATGGGTTTTAAGATGTAAGGCTATAGAGCTAGAATCATTAAGGTGCATTGTAAGCCGTCTAGAAAGAGTTGTAGAGGTAAGACTAACATACGCGTTATTTTCTTTGGAGACATTGTCTCCAAAGGGACATTTGAATATATATACGACGTTTGTCCTATCAAGAAGTTCGGTGGCGGGAAAAGTGTTATTAGAAATAATTAGGTTGGCGGTTTTTTTATAATTTGTTGTTGTAAATGATAAGTCTTACTTTTTTGGTAGGATCGGTCGGGAGAACATTTTTTATAAGGTTTTTTAATATATGTTCATCTATCTTATAATTACTATGAAATTAGTTTTTGTAGTATAGGTTTATTGATTGTTTATGTTAAATTGTTCAGTTTTATTAATGAAATGTTTAATTTCGGTATCAATAATGTAGTTGGGAAATCCATTATTGATAAGGGTTTGTTTTATATTTTTAGGTTCGTTAAGGAAGATAGTTCGAAAGGAAGATAGTTGTTTAGCTCTGGAAATAAGTGTTTTTATAATTGTTCTTTAATAACGGAAAGGGCATTCACTTTGGAAATTGAGGGTGCAGGGATTAACGTTCTTAGATTTTTTTATGTGGAGGTAATCAATCGGTTAATATTGCTTGTGTTTATTTGTACACCAAGAAATGGGATTTTATTGTTGGTATTGATTTCTTGTGTGAATTTGAGAACAGAATTATTTTGAAATGTCTCTTGTTAATTTCATCTGTGCTATTGGTGAGCAGGAGTATTTTGTCAGCATACCTTAAATAAATGTTTGGTTTATTGATGGTATTAAAAAGCTTATTTTCAAGGGCTGACATGTAAAAATTAGTGAATATATATATATATATATATATATATATATATATATGTGTGTATATATATAGAGAGATATTATTTCTTGTGCGTTTTTCCTACAAGCGTTAGTTGGTGGTCTTCTGATAAGGTCTGAATGACAAGTTTCCTCAGGTTTCCAGGACTCTCCTGAGTATTCTACCCGGTCTCAGCAATGCTGTGTTTTGTATGTTCTTGATGTTTAATCTGGTTTCCAAAATCTCTGGTCTTTTTGTTCAAATCTTTTGGTACCTTTCCAATGCACTAAGTGCACCATCATACTCATGTTCCACAGTTTTGTTCAATTCTCTGGGAAGGTCTAAGTATTTGTCCATCTTTATGATTTCTTTTTTTTTTTTCACTATGTGGATCGTCAAAACGGCAAAATCCATTAGATGGCAAGTTCTTTCTCTAATCTCAGTGCCTTTTCTAGAGTTCTTGATAACTCTGCACAATTTGCATATCTTATATAAATATTTGTGTGTGTGTGTGTGTGAGAGAGAGAGAGAGAGAGTACCTATTCTTAGTGTTACATATTCATATTTTTACTTCCTCTCTCGTATATTCTAATAATAATAATAATAATAATAATAATAATAATAATTTTGCGCGCTCATCACGGTCACCTAAGTATTGGTACAAGGACTGGAAGACTCGGAAATATGAGGACGAGTGAAGACCAGCCTAACCACAGCATTGTTGAGATCGGCCAGAATACTAAGAAGAGTTCTGGAAACTTGAGGATAATTGTTGTCACTCAGATTCCACTGAAAAACTATCAGCTAACGCTGGTGTGAAAGACTCTCTAATGCGCAAAGTAATGATATATATATATGTTAGTATATTGTCCGAAAAATCAAAGGTGGGAAATCTGGTATGGAGAATGTGAACAAAAATTCCTATCTTATCTTTTCTTAGGTTTGTAGTGTTGCAATCGTTTAAAATTAAAGTGATTGCATTTTTGATGAGTTGTAGGGGTTGTGTAAATCAAACACACACACACACACACACACACACGGAGTAGTCCCCGTTGCGTCGTGGTTAATCTGGTAGACTACAACACCGTAGTAAGTAAATTCGACGCCCAGTTGCGCTATTACATTTACTTTCAGTCTATTACTATTTTGATTGGTATGCACTCCATTATCCAAACGGCTATGGGTTAAATAGTTGCAGTACTGTCCTTCTACAAACAAAACAAGGTGCTTGTAGTGTACCAGTTATTGTGTTTTATTTCACATTGCATTTAATTGTTGTATTTCACGTAGCACTAAATAATTGTATTTCACATTGCACTAAATAGTTGTGGCTTGGTTTCTTTGTTTAATGGCATATCAACTCTTTTTAGGTTATTTAATGCCAAAACCATTCTCCTAGAAGAACAGTTGTGGTACTATTTAACCCATAGCTGGGAGAATAAGTGGGTTTATACCTTTCCCAAGGGTATTTGCCCGAAAATGAACGTAATAGCGCGACTGGAGTACGAACTCGCGTACTACGATTCCGCAGTCCATCGCTTTCACCATTACACCACGAGGACACTCCCCTAAATAGTTGTATTTCACATTGCACTAAATAGTTGCATTTCACAGTGCACTTAGAAGTTGCATTTCACATTGCACTAAATAGTTGTATTTCACATTGCACTAAATAGTTGCATTTCACATTACACTAAATAGTTGTATTTCACATTGCACTAAGTAGTTGCATTTCGCATTGCACTAAGTAGTTGTATTTCACATTGCACTAAATAGTTGCATTTCACATTGCACTCATCATCATGTTGTGCCGGTATCATGGATATCCCTGACTTTTCTCGCGCCACTTTTCCCTATCGTTCATCGCCTCTGTCAGGTCTTCAGGGCTACATCTCGTATCCTCACATCGCTGCTGTATGTATGTTCTAGCTGGTTGTCCAGCTTTTGCTGGGCCATATGTGGTGGTCCATAGGAGTATATCACTTATAAGCTCGTCTCTGCTTCTCCAGCAGTGTCCTGCCTGTCTGGTTCGTCTAATGTAGATAGTTTTTGTGATAGGTGGCCGTATATTTGGTGCTTTGTGGGGTGTTGCCGCCAGGACTTGTTCAATATTGCTCGCAACATTCTTGTGTAATTGCCGTCTAGCTTCTTCTCCAGCCGTTTTGTTAGCGTCCAAGTAGTGCATCCATACAGCAGTATGGACACGACCGCTTCCTGGAAGAAACTGCGTTTCATTTTATCGGTCAGGTTTGATTTCCATATGATCGAAAGCCTATCAATAGCTGTCCATGCCTTCGTTAGCCGTGTGTCGATGTCTTTTTCAGTTGATGAGACACTGCTTCCTAGGTAGGTGGATTTGTCTACCAGTTTCAGAGAGACATTGCACTAAGTAGTTGTATTTCCCATTGAACTAAATAGTTGTATTTCACATTGCACTAAATAGTTGCATTCCACATGGCACTAAATAGTTGTATTTCACATTGCACTAAGTAGTTGTATTTCACATTGTACTAAATAATTACATTACACATAGCACTGAATTGTTGTATTTCACATTTCAATTAATAATTGTATTTTATATAGCACTTAATAGTTGGAATCATATTTTTCCAAACTATTCTCTAGCCCAGTCGGCTACGGCTGTAGAATACACTAACTGCATTTCTGAAGACCCCCATCCTCACAACGCGTGTCATGGATATGACATTAAACAATCTGATGGTGAGGTTCCAGCAATGATGGAGCTTTGGGGAATGCGGAGTACCCCTTTATTGCCATCGCTCCCAGGTCCACTCTGGCCCAGCGTGGTAGCTCCTGATAGGGCCCTATCTAGGGGTTAAGTAGAACTAACGGCATACCTATGCTAAACGAAATTGTTTGATTAAACTGAATAGCTTGAAATAGAACTGTTTATTGACATTGAAACTGTATCTACACTAAACTGAATTGTTTAACATGGAACTGTTTTGAAATTTAACTGTGTGTAAACAAAATCTGTACTTATACTAAACTGAATTGGCTGAATTAGAACTGCTGGACGAAACTGAATAGCTAGAAATAGAAGTGTTTTCACAATTAAACTGTACTTATATTTAAACTGCGTGCTTATGCTAAACTCAATTGTTTGAAATTTAACTGATTTTGACATTGAAACTGTACTTATACTAAACTGAATTGTTATATATAACTGCTTGAATAAACTGAATAGTTTGAAATAGATATGTTTTTGACAATTAAACTGTGTACTCATGCGAAACTGAATTGTTTGAAGTAGAACTGATTATTTATATAAAACTGGATTTGGCGTTAAATAACTTACAAATGTCGATATGCCATAAAACCAACCAACCCATTCAAGAATTCTCTCTCTAACTAATAGGGTAGACTGAACTCGTTAAACTTGGTATTGCAACTGGTCTAGGAGAAGGAAAACCCTTAATTCAAACCTGTTAAACTCCGTTTAAATGTTGACATTGTGTCACATATTACTTGTCACGGAGGGGTTCGTTAAATACATACAAACAAAACAACGATAACTAAAGCTACACCAAACCCCCACCCTATATATATATATATATATATATATATATATATATATATAACCAATTACTTTTAACTTCGGTGCGAGGTTTTAAAATGCATTTGAAGCAGATGCATAGTCTTACAACCTCAGGGGATTCAGTCACATGATTCTTAACTGTTATCATTACGCTTTCAAATCAGCATAAATAGTCTAAGCATTCACTCATGGGATCAACAGTACATGATTAATATGCCCAATCAAAAGTTCCTTGAGGACAACCAAGCACTCCACAACACAGGAGCACTAACGTCCTTGAAAATTACTGATGATAGTCGAAAGTATCCGTAATTGGATTACTCTAACAAAGACCTCGGACAGGTTTTAAAATGACTACAATCATAATATTACTTTAATAAAATATAACTACAATATATATATATATATATATATATATATATATATATATATATATATATAATCATTACGATGTCGGGCTATCAGTACGGATATCCCTGACCCTCTCTCGCCACCCCTCTCTATCGTCCATTGCTTTCGGCAGGTCCTCAGGGCTACATCCCGTATCGGCACAGAGCAGTTGTAAGTAGGTTCGAGCTGGTCGTTCTGCCTTTGCTCGTCAATGTGAAGGGGTACACAGAAGTACATCACTTATGAGCTCGCCCCTACTTTTTCTTCATATATATATGATTGGAAAAAAGTCAATAAACCGTCATTTGGCTATTATAAATTTATTTCACCCGGCCTCACCGACTAAAATCTTGTCAATAAATCAACCTATTTTATCATGAGACATACTCCTGTGGACCCCTTCACATGGACGAGCAAAGGCAGGACAACCGGCTCGAACTTACATACAACAACTCTGTGCCGATACAGGATGTAGCATTGAAGACCTACCGGGAGCGATGGATGATAGAGAAGGTTGGCGGGAGAGGGTCAGGGAGAGCCGTGCTGGCGGCGCGACATGATGATAATAATAGTGACTTTATTTCAAGAAAAAAATCAGTCTATTTATTCATTTATTTATTTATCAAGGGAAACGTAGCGATAAACATTGTTACTAATATCAAAATTATCTTATTTAGTTAAAAATTCTTCATAGGTTTTATTTGATTTCCATTTAAGATTAAAATCTAGTCTTTATTTGATTTCTAAACATTTTTAATTCTAAACTCTGCCATTTTAAATACCGTTAAAATCATTAATATCATATTATAATAGTTAATAGTTATATTACTAATAATAAACAAATGTTAAGTAAAGTTAACGACCGTAGTTGAGGGCGACCCGAAGGATCCCTTTTCAATACCTACTACACCGAGATGTTGGGGAGGGAGCTCCTCCTTTCCCTTGATTGTTCCACTTTACCCTTGATACGTACCATATATTGCCGAGTGCTAAGCAAGGAGGTATCAAGTACCATTTTCTGAGTCTTTGGTATGACTCAAACTGAGATCAAACCTCGATCTCTCTAGCCATTGGCAAACACTCTACCCACTAGGCCAATAGACCGGTTAAATAATAAAAGATAACTATTACTACACATTTTATTGTTATTATTATTGTTATTATCATTACCAATAGTAATACTGATATCACTAATTTTATCTTATTATGAGTTATTTTCTATTATTAACTTCTTATTCATATAAGTCTAAATCTATTTTTAACGAGGTATTTAAAAACCAGTTCATTACGTTTATTCATGGATTTGCTTTGTATGAAATTTAAAAATTCATTTAATAATTATTATACATTGAGCACTCCTGGAGATCTATACGAACCCTTTAATATATTCTCAAATAGAATCACACCCAAATCCTCTTTTTTGGATATATATATATATATATATATATATATATATATATATATATATATATATATATCGAAGTTCTTTTTGTCAGGCCACTGTGCTGACGTGTTGATCAAGCAGCCTGAGGACTCTCATTTTTTAAATGTCGAGACATTATCAGTTTAAACTTTGAAATCTGAAATATAATCAATCATCCAAATAGTTTCACTTGTCAACATTTGACTTTTGAATGCTTTTCTTCTCTTTCTTCAAACCACGTTTACACAACCGGCTGCGTGGTAACAGACTAGTCTCTTTCAGTTCTGAGAGAAAATAAAAAAAATAAAAAAGAAAAGAAAAGAAAAGTAATATACTGGATTTATAACTCGTAATTATCTCTCAAAAGGCAAATATATAAATAAATAAATAAATAAAAAGAAGATATTTTTGCACTAATTAAAAGACGACTTTTTCATCACTCTAATTAAGTTATTTATTGCTAATCTGTTTATGCAATTCGTATTTGATAAGAAAGATGAATTAATAAAAGAAAAAAAAATAATTAAAAATGATTATTAAAAGGAAGATATGATTCATATTCGTATACTACTAAAATTCTCAATTTCTGCTGTTTCTATCTCCCC